>VSDK01024294.1:282533-339488 GCA_009767595.1 Symbiodinium kawagutii
GGAATGCCTTGGACTTGACGTCTTCTACCCTTGTGGTAGCCTCAAAACTAGTTCGCAACAAAACACACATGTTGATTAAAGCATGGTTAACAAGTGGTGAATGATGCTCAATACTGGGTATCATTGCTAATAATTATCATTACTGGTTGGTCGTTGCGAAGATTGGTTAAATATGGATAATCAATCATCAATTATGGCTAATAGTGGTTAAGTATGAGGGATAGTAACGCAACAGTATTAACATATCTGGTTTGCAGTTTCAACCCGTCCGAAAAATAGACAATGAACGTTCCCAAATATTGGGAAAATAAAACATGCGTGAAACTCCAACTAGTTGAGGATTGTCACTGGACAACTATCCATTATCTTGTGATTCTTGCCAACCGTTGAGAGACTAACTCTGACTCTAATGAATGGGATTACCTTTGTCTGTTTGCTGCCCTTGGCAATGCTGACTACCATCGGCTATGGGTCTATTAGCTACTTAAATATTAAACCAACCATAGCTTTGGGTGGATGCCCTATGGCTTGAGAAACCGCAAAATGTACACACAACTCATAGCATACCAGGCACAAATTTCCAGGTTCATACCTGACCCCTGTCCTTTCACCACCAGGGAACCATGGGCTGACCATCAATTGACCATCAACTAACCATCAATATTCATTAACGAGTGATTAACCAATCAACTAACCATTACCTAACCATTTAATCAACCATCAATAATTGATTAACCATTCATTTCCCATCATTCATTAACCCTCCCTTAACCAATCAACTAACAAACAATTAACCACGAATTAACCATTAATCAACCATCAATAGTCAATTAACATTTCATGTCCCATCATTAATCAACCATTAATCAACCATCAATAGTCAATTAACCATACATTCATTAACCATTCCTTAACCAATCAAGTCGTAAGCAATCCATTCATCAACTCCTGCCCCATGGCCTTGGGCACTTCATTGAAGACTTCCTCCTGCTCTTGTCGTGGGATCATGCTGTGCAGAGCAAAGATCCGAAGCCTGAAGCCATCGAACCGGCGAGGCAGGCCAGGCGTCATGGTGGGGCCAGCCATGGGAAGCAGTCGGTCCATCATGGCTTGATCAACCAACCGGTAAGGTAGCCATCCATGGTTAATCACCCTGGAAGGTAGCTGAACCAACCCCTATAACCATGGTTACTTGCCTGGGTGTTTCTCAAAATGCTCGTCCCCCCAAATCATCCACTAATGATCATTTTTAGGAATCAATCAACCACTTTTGGAATTTCCCTATTTTAAGAAACCGCCAAACAGTTAATGATGGGAAATAACCATAAATGCTGGCGAAGAATGAATAAAAAGTAGATAATCATGGTAAAAAATGCCAACCATTGTTGCATTGTTGACCCATACTATAACAAGTCTTAGGCAAGGTTTGATCATTACTTTATGACCATTCGTAACCAACATTGCGCTTTACCAGCATTTGGTTAGAACCCTCCTAGAAGCTCCAGATCGCTCCCCCTTTGAAGGCCCTTTATATCAAGGATTATAAAGGACCGGCACTGGGTACCCCTAGCTCCAAATCGCCTCCTCCCAACCAACAGCCAGAACTGCAAGTCTATCAGCACTACCATCATTGCCCGAAGCCATGTGATTGGCCTGAACCATTTGTAACAACTGCTATGCCTGGTTGATGAATGGTTAATAATCGTTGATTAATAATCACAATAATTGCTAATAAACAAACAATCATAAATATTAATAATAACTGCTGATAATAGAGCCTGGTTAACCGTTATTAAAAGACTAACCATCTGATTCACCAACCACCAACCAACTATTTCGCGATGCTTGACCGTTTAAGACCAGTCACTAGCAATTGTGAAACAACCTGTGACCATTGACTTAAACAACTGATGATGATCATGACGATGATATTGAGAGCAATTAATAAGTTATCAACAGCTATTGTTGACAGCTATCATTACAGCTACTATTAGCCATGATTGTTGCTTATAAACCACTATAAACTATTCATTACCCACGCGCACTAATGGTTGATCATGGTTCAGGCTACTCATGATTGATTATTGATTGATGGTTTGTACTCATGGCAAATAATTGTCATTAATGATTATGCATCGCCATTATTAATCATCTTCATCATCATGATTAACCATTATTGAGCCTGTTCATGCTTGATAGCATCATCAGTCTTCACCATCACTAGGAGCTATCCTCATATTTCAACCATCAATTACCAATTTCATTACTTTAACCATAATGATTAATGGTAAATGATAGTAGTGATGATGATCATCATCATCATGTTTGATGATTGATGATTATGTATCATTCTTATCAATCCTTGTTAAGTAGCCATTACTAAGCCACTTATCAATCCAATCATTAAGCCATCTTATCCTTATGAATTCTTATTGAGCCTATAATGTTCAGGATGAAGCGAGCCACCCCTGGTTGATGATCACAGGGGGTATCCTCTGAAAGCCGACGGGTTTCCCTTTCAAATGGTAACCCCCCCAGTTACTCAACCACTTGGTGGCTTATAGATCCCTTGCTAAAAATATATATTTTTAGTGGTTATCTTATATGGTAAATCAATCATATCCCAAAAACACTAAAAACCTAAGAATTCGTGGGTATAAGCCATCCAGACCAGGGGTTTAGCTGCTCGCTTCATCCTGGGTTGAGACTATAGTGATGATCCGTCGGTTCCGGCGTCGCACCTTGGGCAATCGGCCCTCTTTGTGATGCCTCGCGCCCCGAGGTCCCTCGAATCGTCCAGGGGCGCCAAGGACTGCCGTGCCGAGGGAACCGCTGGGAGGTGAGGTCACCAAGCGGGTGATTGGCAGCAGCTGGCTATGAATGATCAGTGGTCAAGGTTGAGCTGATGAACGATGGATAATGGTTAATCATGAATAGTGGCAGCTTTATGAATGATTAATGGTTTAGATAATCTTCTATTAGTGGTTCATGCTAGTAGTGGTTTACCAGCTTTATGAATGGTTAATATAGTGGTTGAGGTCATTAGCAACCACGTTAGGGGTTAATAGTGGTTGAGCTTAATGATAATGACTTACTAGTGGCTTAACTAATCTTCTAAAGAATAGCACAATATTGTTAAAGGATTAACGGTTATAGCTTATTTAGCTAACAATTACTGTAGTTATATTAAAGTGACCATCAACTAATCATTATCTATAAACCAATATCGATGATTCATCCATTTATTATGGCTTAAAGCGATTCATAATGATTAATAGTGGTTGATAGAGATTAATCGTTATTGACTGGTACCAAAATGGCAGGAAAAAAACAGTTCAACTGACCACACCAGGATTACTGACCACAGAAGTGCTTCATAGTGGTTGATACTGATTACTGAGTCTGGTTGGTGGTTTCAACCCCTATGAAAAATATTAGTCAACCAACCATTTGTCAATGATTACTCATGAAAATAAAAAATGTTTGAAACCACCAACCAGGAGTGGTTCAGAATTGCCTGTAGCAACGATTGATACCAGGAGTACTTGGGCCACCGGTTTCACCACGGTGAATCGACAGCTGGATCGCCCATGGACCCCAGGATTGCCACCAAGGGGAAGATGTCTGAGTCAATCATGTTCCTTCAAAGTGATACGCCCTGGCAATTTTTGTTGGCTTAGAAGCCATCTGGTGGTTTCTGAAAATGGGGGGAGAACCATTTTCAAAGGCTGGTTTATTGCTATAAATCGTTAATCTTGGATGATTTTGGAGTCCCCTTATTTCGAGAAACACCGTTCTAAGTAGAGTTACACCTTCCACAACTAGTACACAAAGATCTACGATCTACAACAGTAGCAATGACCTGCGCGCCAATGTGATAATGTTTTGAACGAGGTCTGCAAAACAACAGAAAACCATACCCTATACTTCCAGTTACTATGAAATAGTAAGCAACCAGCTGGTTTCTACCATTGTTGTACCTGGCGTTGGTTACCTACTAGGGTGGCTGGAACCATGGAACCCAATAGAAATGTGACTGACACCATGCAGAAGGGCAACCCATAAGGCAGCTGGTTTAGGCTCGACGACGACAAAGCCGGCGTGCCCAACACCCCACAAGTCGAAGCAGTGGCTGGAAACTCAACGGTGGTTGAACCAGCCATGATTCACTAGTGGTTAAAAATGCTTTATATTGGTTAGGCATGATTCACTAGTGGTTAACAATGCTTAATATTGGTTAGGTATCATTACAATGGCTAAAATGATCATTGCTAGTTGGTGGTTGAACCACCTCTATGAAAAATATGCGCAAGTCAACCAACCAACCATAGCTGTTCAGACTAGGGGAAAAGAGGTCAATCAAACCACCAACCAGCTATGATCCCCCCTATGATCCCAACATCTCCGCCTCAAAGAGTTGTGTGATGTCTGCAATTCCAGGCAAGAACACAATGACCTCAGCTCACTGAGACTGGAATGCTGGGATGCGATCAGTGTGAAACCTATCGCAACAGCACTTGTTGGTGATGGACTCCGTTGGGTTATAACCCCTATAACTGGTAGTTAACCCTAGTTAGATTAACCCACTAACCTAAGTGCTTGGGGGCCCACCTTGCACCATTGTCAAGCCTTTCCAACTACTTGCCACTAGTAGCCAGGTAGGTCCAGAAAAGCCGCGCAGGTAGGGCTCTCCATACGAACCACTGAAGCAAATGCTTTCATCACAACATGCAGGTGCTGGTCCTGGCTCACACATGTGCATACGATAAGCTTGCGAAGCCAACAGTGGTCTTTGGCGCATGTGTTGCTTGCAAGTTGGGGGGTGTTACTTGGTTACTTGTGTTTTTACATCTTGTACAAAGCCAACAAGGGTTTGTTTCACGTTTCACTCAAGCGTCTTCAAGCCTCATATACATACTGCGCATATACTTTTGTATATTCTATGTGCGTGAGCGTTGTCAAGCATCTTGTCTGAGAATCACCTCATTCCACCTTCAAATTGCACCTTGAAAGTCCATGTCTTGTCATATGCTTCTCTAGAGTCCTTTTCAAAGGAGCTTGTACTTCCAGACTATATACTATATTTGTCAACGATACAAAGTTCAGGAGCCAATGGAATTTGGCTGGAGCCCATGGGTATGGGATTCACATGTACGCATTTGCATGCCATCATTATGCATAAGTGCATTCGCATACGCAAGGATATGCAAGTAAGTGCAAGGATATGCAAGTAAGTGCAAGCATGTACAATCGCACATTCACAACTACTGCGGACTTGCAAGAACATTCGCGCAAATGTATACGCAAACATATTTTAGGAAAATGTATATACATGAACGTAGTATTGCACAGGGGTTTATTTGCGAGTATGGTTGGACAAATGCACGTGTTTGTATCTATGTACAAGTATACATGTGCAAACACACCCTGGTCCGAGTATGCATGTCTATGCTATACCAACTAATTGCACGACATTTTCACATGCGCCCAAACTGTCGAAAAAAAAATGGAAGTCGTTCAAGTTCTCAGAAATCCTGAGACCCTGCCGTGTTTTCTACCCTGCGTTTCCGGCGTCCCAAACGCGCGAAAGGACCGCTGGAGCGGCAGCTCCCTGTGGCACCAGGCTGTGCACGCAGGCTGCGCCAGCTGCTGCACCAGGTTGCAGGTCACCTGGAGGCTGAACCCAGTGGAAGTGATGGGTTCAGCCTGGAGGAATCACCGGTGGAGAAGTGGTGAGAAGTGGTGATAGGTGGTGAGAAGTGGATGGTGACAAGTGATTAGTGGTTGATCTTCCTCATAGAGTTTGTAGTGGTAAGGATTATAAGTTATAACTAGGTTAAAAACATTGTAATGATAAGGGGATAATAACCAATGTGAAGAGGGTGTTTATCAAAATAAAGGACCCCAAAGTTATCTTGGTTCGGTACTTTAAATCATCAATGAGCTGGATGATTTGGGGGTACCCCGTTTGAAGAAACCATATTATGGGTGTTTCTTGAAATAGGGGCGCACTCAAAAATGGATGGTTTGTTACTATCAATGGTCAATATCGGATGATTTAGCAGGTTCTCCATTTTGAGAAATCCCTATATAAACAAAATAGTTCTAGAATCGGTTTTGGTCAAACACATTAAACCGATGTTCATATCATATCATGGGACTTAAATTCTACAATCGTTATCGTAGAACAATACTGACAGCCTGATTGCAGAGCATGTACAAACTCTTGCGGCTGACCTCGCTATCATCTCTGAGATCGACGGGACTACGTCCAGCATCAGGGGAGGGGCTGTCCTAGCAAAAATAACATGGGCACCCGCCAGAACATGTCAAAATCCTCCAAACTTTCTCATCACATGCCAAAAATCAGCAGAATAGTCCTGGTCAGGATGTTCACCTACCTACCCATTCAAGATTGATACATGAATCAGGGGATTGAATCATACATGAACATAGCTGTTGCGGGGTCGAGATCACCATGGCCTACTCCCAACAATGGCCGGGGGGGCCCATACCAGGGCTTCATTCTACTGCTCAAAAAAAAGATACGATCTACCAAGTGACTTTACCTCTTTTCTTGGGTGAATCAAATATAATCAAATGAACGAACTATTGAAAGGTAGATGGGAATCAAGTTTCATGTATCTTTCAAAATGACCAGATTATAGAAAAGTAGATGGGAATCTACCTTTCACTCGGCTAGAAATTCAAGTTTTCATCTTGCCTACCTCCTCAAGGCCCCACCCGAGGTTCGAGCTCCTGGCCTGGCTCCCCTCTATAGGGATAGCCCTGGCTGCCCCCTCCCCAACCTCCATGAGGCCTTCGGAGATCTGGGGCTCAACCTGGGACAGGGAAAAGCTGGTGAACCGCGCAGGATCATTTCAACCTGGGAGGGTTTCACCTATCTATCCATCTATCCATCTATCTATCTATCTATCTATCTATTTATCTATCTGTCTATCTATCTATCTATCTATTTATCTACCTATCATGATTGATTGGCTGTGTGATTCTTGACGACCAAGGCTGTTGCAAGATGACAGTCAGCTATTGGAGATAGAGATATGCATATACAGGTGTATGTATATATAAATCTATATGCAGTAATTATGTTGGGCGCATATACATACATGAAAGACATGATGCTTCCAAAACTACGAGAGCGGCCCCCTGGGCTTGCTGGGTAATTTCAGCTGGTGCCCTGCTCCAACCTGCGCATCTTGGGGGACAGTGGGACCTACAGTACTTGCACCCTCTTTTGGACCTGGGACGGGGCAGTCCGGGCAGTCAACTTTCGAGCGCTACCTCTGAACCATCAGAACTGGATTAAATGGGGTGAATGGCTTGACTCTTTCTTCGGCGAATGGAGAAGTTCAATGATGGTAAACAACTGTCCGTGATTGTCAACCATGCTTAGTACTGCTTTATATTGTTTTCATGGTCACTGGTTGAACAATGAAGCATCATTAACGATGATCAGCCTAATGGTATAGTAACCAATAATGACTGATCAGTACCAAACTATTACTGGTAACTTGCAGCATAATGATTAGTCATCAGAAATTAATTGGTTACAACAACATAAAAATGATTGTAGTGACTCAATTCTATCATAGAGAACCAGTTTGATCATGTAACCAACACAATTGTCATCGTCAACCAAACAATTACCATCAGAAAATATGGTTCTGTTCAATTTCAATTGGTCAACACATGGTCATAAGATGTCACAATTCAGATTGAACATAACCACATTTGCTATCAAATTATATGTTAAACTGGTTGGTGGTTTCAACCCCCATGACAAATATAAGTCAACCAACCATTTGTTCATAATCACTAGTGAAAACAAAAATCTTTGAAACCACCAGCCAGAAATGATAAATTCAGTTGTATCAATCGTTGGTTCACTCGGCGAATTTCCGGCGAAGCGTTCGGACCACGCGCCCGGCGGAGCGGCGGTCGCGGTCTCCGCCCCCGGGTCCCGTCCGCCCGTTCGGCGTTTCCGAGGGACTCGTTTGAAGCCGCTGTCGTCGCCTGGCGCAGCGAGACTGGGAATCCCCGAGCCGTGGACCGTTGGTTATTAACAAGGGGATAATGGATGGCTTTTAACAAGGGGAACTTCAGCGGCTTATTAGTGGCTTATTAGTGGCTTATTAGTGGCTTATTAGTGGCTAACAATGGTCTCTTTTAACCCATTTGTTGGCTTACTAGTGGCTAACAATGGTTCTTAACAAGGGGATAATCAGCAAGTAATGAGGATATACGAACTGAAATGGATGGTTGATTACTACAAATGCTTAAAGTGGATGATAACTGCTGGTACGCCTATAACTTGAGAAACCACCATGTAAACCGCCCAATTCAGAAACCAGCGGCGAAGGGACAAAGCCAGAGAACCAGCAGCAAACGCATTCAAAAATAGACCTCTTGCGGATGAGGGATAAAGTACCCCCTGAACAAATGCAATTGTTACTCTTACTTCATCTATGGGAATATCGGAATATCCGCTGAATTTACTTCTCCTGGTTTCAGAGGCACCACCAAGGGGACACACCTGCATTGTTGTTGATGTCATTGGTCGCTGTTGGTCGTCGTCGTCCGTAATCATCACCATTTATCAGTATTGGAAACAACCACCATTGATCAGCATTGACGATTGCTGGCCGGTGTTACACATTTTTTGACCACTCATTCTCAGCGCTTACCATTGGAAACCATTGTCGATCATTGCGAACATTTATTGACCAGCATTCAACAATATGGATCATTATCAACCATGATTGATCGTCAAAAACAATTGATCTTCGTCAACCATATGATTGACCATATGAACCATCATCAACCATCATCTACCATCATTAGCCATCATTCACCATCATCCAGCATTTGGTTAGAATCCTGGTAGCTTCGTAGCTCCCCTTTAAAGGGCCTTTGAAGGGTTACAGGGATCCTTCTGGCCCCCTAGCTCCCTCCCAACACAACCGCTGCGCCTCCTTTATTCTTGCCCTTGCCTGCTGGTTTTGAGCTTCAGCGCTGCACAGGTGTGGCAGTTTTTTTCAATGAATTCTGGCAGTTAGTAGTTGATCAATACGTAGGTGGTTTCAACCCTTATGAAAAATATTAGTCGACCAACTAACCGTTTAGTAGTACGAGGGGAAATCAAAAAATGTTTGAAACCACCAACCACACACGGTTGGTCATATTGGTATATATTGGTTGCATACTCAGAATAGGTAATGATTGTTCATACAAGTTGATCATGGTTCATGCTGGCTAATAAATGGTCAGTAACAGTTGATAGTGGGTTGATTTGCAGACCATCAATAATTACATACAGCCAAAAACGGTTGTACAACTGTACAATGGGTTGCAAGAATTGGTCTTTGGATGAACCATTGCCACAGGGATCGACTTGCACATGGTATCAACCATGATTAATTCGCCAGGATTGGCAATGTGACCCATGGCGTAACCATATTACTACCATCAGTTGTAGTACCATGCTGACTGTAAGGCAGCTGGTGATTTCTCCCCCATGGGCATTCCACTGCGTGTGAATTATCAGCGGACCATGGCTTCACGGCCAGCCATCCTCATGCCACGAGGTCATGTCGCTGACCGAGTTTTTCAACAGCTCCCGCCTTTTCCTTTGGAGAGACTGGCGAAGGCCTGCCAGCGACAAATTCATGGTCAATGAACGGGTACTGGTTGGTGCTTTCAACCTCTATCACTCTATGAAAAATATGTTGGTCAACGAACCACATATTGTAAATACTGGGGGAAAGAACACTGTTTAAAACCACCAACCAGGGTAACCACCATCTTCCCATGCAAACAATACAATCTTGCGAAGGAAAAGAAATTGCACACACTCAACTTGTCATTCGACGTAGGATTCCATGGCTTCTGAATACAAATCGTTCGGTACGAGTCATGCTGTTTGAACCGTTGGCAGTCTCTACAAACAAACCCCTGTTAGTGCAGTGCAGGTGACTAAATGGGTGTCCATGTCTACCCAGTGTTCTCAGGCTTGTGGACCAATTCATGGGGTTGTTAGCACACAACCTCGCAACCCCATGGTCAGTTGGCTGTGGGTCAAAACCCTGTACCCCTGGTTCCCCCATCATTAACCTTTGTTTTCCTTTCTTATTGTTGGTGGAAATCCTCCATTAGTTGGTTGGTTAATATTGACCCATAGCCAGTTATATGACAGTTACTAACTAGAGATGCACATCCGAGTCGGTCATCCAAGCAGGTTGCAGTGCCTGAAGAGCATTGTCCAAACTTCGTTGATCGCGCGACTCAGTGAAGTCAAACCTGGGTGCGTTGCAACAGGTCGCTTGGACGGGTGAAAGGATTGGTCACGGTGCCTGCCAAACTCATAGCCGCTTGGTGGTTTCAACATGTTTCAACCCCAAAAATTGTATAAACAGACCCTTGGTACCCTGAACATTGTCTATAAACACCTAATCAATATAAGCAACACTAAAGCATCATCATTCCCACTCTGAACCCCTACCTACGGTGGTCCCCGGTTTCACCCCTCACCACCACGCCGTAGTGGCCGTGGCCGTCCCAGCCACTGCTCCTGCAGATCGTCCAAGAAGAGCTGCTCCACGGGATGACACCGCGCGCCCACGGCCAGCACCTCGGACCTGGGAGGATGGCGACGGTGACGGATGGATCGGTCGTGGGGAGGGGGGAAGGAATGGCATAGTAGGGAGGGTGATGGTGGTTAGGTGATGGTTAGGTGATGGTTAGGTGATGGTTAGGTGATGGTTAATGGTTGATGGTTGATGATGGTTGTGTGATGGTGATTGGGATGGTTGATGATGGGTGGTGATGGTTGAGAATGGTTGGTGATTGGGATGGTTGATGGTTGGTGATGGTTGATGATAATTGTTTCACTTTGTTTATTGACATGTGGAAAGTCACCACCTGTGGTCAAGTCTGCACGTTGCGAGATCAGTCGCGCATGGTGGAGTGATGGTTGATGATGGTTGATGAGGGATAAGAATGGCTAGTGATGGTTTTGAGTCGTTGATGGTTGATGATAATGATTCAATGAACAAGCTGATAATTGAAAACCGAAATAAACACAAGCAAGAATGGTTAAAAATGCCTAATGATTGTTGATGATGATTGATCATGATTAGTGGTTTATGCTGCTTGATGATGGTTCTGCCTATTCTTGGGATGTGAACAACTCATACGCATCGAATACATGTCATATTGTCATATATAATTATTGTCCATATACTTGTGTTTTTGTGCGTACACAGTCACACGCGGTTCACCAACATAAACCTATGCACACATCACCATACTCGACTTAAAGAAGGTGCTTCTGCTGCTTGCTCAGCTGTGAAAGCTCAGGTCTCTGACGATGCTTTTTTGCTTCTTTGCAACGATGCAAAGTAGTCTGCGAAGAGTGATGCCTGGAGATCGGACGCCATCGATCGATGTCCATGCCGCCATGGGCAATCCTCGAACTTGCGATTTTCCAAATATCATTTTGCAAAGTGGCCCCCTCCTACACACTTACAGTATTCACGGCATTTCTCGACTCGTTCCGCACGCTGTTTTTGCAGCTGAGATTCTTGGACTTTCAATTTCTCAACATAAAACCATCATAGACCCATCATAGACCCATCATAGACCCATCATAGAGCCAATATAGCTAGAACTTGGGCTTCAACATCTTCAACCAGCGTAGCCCAGCGCCTGCAATGTTGCAGACATGACGATCAGCTTCACCGTGGGGCAACAATGCCTCGGTGCACCGGCAGCAACGGTCACCAGCATTCACCAGCCAAATCCATGGTCCAGAAAACCATCGTACTAATCTGGTAAGCCAAACCACTCATCTGCTGGTTTTCTCAAGTCGTAGGGGACCCCAATTTATCATCCCTTTCGAGTAACCAACCATAGCTAGTAATAAACCAACCATAGCTTTGGGCTTCCCAGTCACTGGCGAACGGTAGCACCATCTGCTGCAGAGGTCACAGCCACTGAGCTTCAGGGCATGAGCAGCTTGATGACCATGGACAGGAGATCTGCATCTACGCCGCGTTCGTGCACCTGGCAGCAGGATCAGCGTCGCTTCCCATGGCGCAGGGTAGATCTAGCTGTTGATGACCTAGACCCCCCTGTTGCTCTTTGATAAGAAATCAGCGATGTTTGCTTTAAATGAGGTGATTCTATTAACATGTTGATTTGCCAGCACTATATAATCATGAGGCATGAATAATGAGGCCACTGCAAAACTCATAAGCATCAATCAACCATCACGATCATCACGATCTATGAAATATGATTTGTCATTGTTCAGCAATTACTACCTGGCCTTGAATCATCCAAGATCTTTGGGACGCCGCATGTATACCCTGCCAATGGCATGGTTCCCCCGAAGCGGAATGTTGGGTCTAGCCCTCACCCCTCATGGTAGCTTCACACAGGAGCCCACCCTGTGGGCCCTCGGAACTTCTGACCTTTGCTTTGCTCTGTATACTGGGTACCCACATCATCTTTGGGTACTATTGGTGCTACTTCCATGCTACCGACATATAGCGTGTGAGACAAATATGCTACGTGTTATAGCATTGAACCTATACTCTTCATGTGACCTAAATGCTATGTGCGACCTATATGCTACACATATCTGGTTGGTGGTTTCAACCCCTATGAAAAATAGTAGTCAACCAACCAATTGCTAATAACCACCAGGGAAAATAAAAAATGACAATCAAACCACCAACCAGTAGTTGTTGAACCACTATTGCTGGACATTATCCCCTACTATCAACCATTACTAGCCATAAACAATAGAAAATCTCATGGTTCACCCCATTTGTTTAACCATAAGTTTGTTGCTTATTATTCCCTATTATAACCCAACATTAATGGCTACATCCCCTATAAAATAACCACATTTCATGTGAATGGTCACGAATCTCAACACGGGGCGGGTGCTGCGCTTTGACAGCAGCTGTTGCAGCAGCCTCATCGAGCACCACATGTGTGTAGCGGCTGAAATCCTGGGAGCGCGGCTTCCAGGGAGTTGCGACTCCATCTGAATCAGCGAGTTGGATAATGGCTACCCAGAATTAATAAACCCCCCGGTTGATTAACTAGGGGGGTTCCCATTCTAATGGAAAACCAAGGCTTTTAGGGGATACCCCCAATTAATAAACCTAGGGTTTATTAATCCTGGGTAGCCATTATAGGCTTCGAGCACTTCTAGTTGAGCAGTATCCAACTGGAGTATCACAACCTGGCCATCCATGTGACAACTAAATATGGGCTTAGAGCACTTTGAGTATCTTTTAGTTGGATATAAGGATAGTATCTGGATAATCGACCCGAGTTACTTAACCAAAAGTGCTTTTCATAAGGTCAAGGATGCCTGGATTTCTCTCGAAAAACATGTTTCCTTTTTGGGGTTGCCCCCTTCTGATTGAACCAAAGGCTTACACGTGAACATGATGCACCGAACAAAAGTGAAAATCCTCCTCCACCTGTCTGGTGCATCCCAAGGAATCGTAGCTGGTAACCATGGCTGTGGCGGTTTGTTCAGCGAACTCGTAGAAATCCAACTATGGTAATGAACTGACAATGGTAACAGCACACTTATAAAGTTATAACCCGTAGAGTGCAACTAATCATGGTTGTAGTACATCCCATCGTCACATGGCAGTGGGTCAAAACCCTGTACCCCTGGTTCCCCTATCATTCACCATTGGTTTCCTTATAAAATGGTTGGTCATTATCCCCTATTCTGGTTGGTTAATATTGACCCATAGCCACATCCAAGAACACACAACTTCTGGGGAACTGAACAAGAGACTGGGAGGCCATGGGGATCACCACGGCGGCATGCTTCAGGCGCCTGTGCCTTTCCCAGTTTCATGGTTCAATCGACCTGGGCAATCCTGGGAAACCATAGGAAATCCCTAAAATTGGTGGTTGAAACATGGGTATCTCCTCTAATTGGTGGTTCAAACCCAAGGCTTTCTGGTTTTCAACGTCCGGGTGTTTCTCAAGTCATAGGGCTACCCCCAAATCATCCCGGATATCAATCATTGTTTGTTCATAAACCAACCATTTTGGGGCTACCTATGGCTGGAGAAACCATGGCATTTTCCCATCCCACGACGTGCCTCTGGATTGTTCACCAGTCGCTGTAGCAAATAGCCCACCGTCACAAAGCACAGCTTCCCATCGATGGTGTCGCCACTGGCGCGACGGTAGCGCCATCAAGGCCGCGCCAGGGGCCAACGTCGACAAGGAACAAACTGCAAAGAGCTCAGGTGGAACATGATATCATATAATTAACTCAAATAACATGATACAACATGTAATATCATATAATTAACTCAAATAAGATGATATAACATGATAGAACAGTATAAAATGTGATATAACATCATGCAACATCATAAAGAACCAAAAAAAACGGAAGCTGAGCCATTGGTCCTTGACTTCTCAGTTCAATCGTGGTTGGGTTTTTTTGCATCGAAGAATCGGCCACAGGAAATGTGAGCGGCAATGAATCCGTTCACTTTTCCAGGGCAAAGCTCTTGCTAATGGTATGTTTGATAGCGATAAAAAGAACCTGGAAGTGGTTGCTTCATGTTTGATCGTGGCTGATTGCACTTTATACTGATGATTGATGGTGGTCTTTCAACCCTCGTCATGATTGAAAGGGAAGTAGTTCATCCACAACCCCAGGAAGCTTCATGAAAAATGCGTTGCTCAGTATTTCACAAGGCAAATGGATCAAGACAGCGGATTTGGGTGACCAGTCTTAGCCGCTACATTTAGATGAATGTAAATGGGTGGTTCTCAAAATAGGGGTACCCCCGCCCCCGGTATCATCCTTTATCAACCATCTCTGGGTAATAAACCAATCATGTTGGTGGTCCTAGGGCTTGAGAAACCACCAAATGAATGGGTTCATGAATGACGTACATCCAAAGCTGGTTTGTTACGTACAGTTGCTTGTGGTACTCCGTCATAATGACAATGAACGAACCAACTACAGTAAGCATTAACCACTAGCCAACCATTTTCCAAACATTACTATTGCTTATCAAACCAGTTATAGTTGTTTTACATCCCCATTAACCAACCATTAACCAACCATTCACCAACCATTCACCAACCATCTAACAACCAACCAACGAACCAACGGCGAACCAAACGAAGGCCAACCGAACCAACGACCATAGCAGGGGCCCCCGCCTGATTCGATAGCCAACTGTGCCCTGCCCAATGTCCTGCGGCTGGACTGCGCAGGGTGGGCTTCCAACCCCTATTCTTGGTAGCTCCTATGAGAAACCACCAATGATTAATGGTAATAATGGTAATTAATGGTAATCAATGGTAATTAATGGTAATTAATGGTAATTAAGCTTCTATGTTAATAATGGTAGTTGAGCTCCTATGAGTAGCCATCATTAATGGCCTGTGACCCCTCTAAAACCCTAGTTAATCACTAATTACTATTGTTGGTACTTGATTATAGTATGGCACATTGACTACCATATTGATAGCTGGTAATAGGCAGATTTCTGGCTCATTTGGGATTAATCATTGTTGGTAATGCATTGACTATTATAAATCGTCATGATTCATGGCTATAAGCTTTATGAAACTCTAGTTAATCACTATTATTGACCATAGTCTACCGTAGAAAGTCCCATGGTTGTACCCCCCACATAACCCCTATAAACCAAAACCTGACATCATATCAAACCTTGAAAATAATCACCAAAAATATAGTAATTTAAAAGGTGAGCCGCATCATTGACGCTTGTCCCGTTAGTTTCACTTATCAACTCACTTCAGAATGGTCACTAGGGAACATTATGATGGAATCCAAACCATTGGGATTATCGCTTTAAGACTAGCTTACCAAGAACGTAGGCCCCCCTAGTCAGAAGTTACTTGCGCCATTCAACTATGATTATGTCTTCCATAACTAGTCCAACTCCAACCATTTACCAACCTCAACCACCCAACCACCCAACCACCCAACCAACCCATGGCCCAACTGCTGGCCCAACCACAGGTCCAAGCGCAGAAACTCAGAACGGTCCGCTCCTCGCCCAGCACAGAGGCAACACGCTTTGCAAGCCTTGGAGCTTTCCATCTGCGACCGATTTAATTTTCAGCCCAAGCAGCATCCAATCGAAGATTTTTTTTGGGTTGAGCACTATTTGGGTTAATTATTTGGGTTAATTAATTTTGATAGAATCTTGAGATTCATTATTTGGGTGATTGTTATTTGGGTTGAGCATCTTGGGTTGATTATTAATTGTGTTAATCTTGAGAATTATAATCCAAATAATTCATATAATCTTGAGCTTCATTATTGGGTTTCATTATTTGGGTTAAGCATCCAATCATGAGATTCATTCTTAACCATCTTAATTATTTGGGTTCCCTTGCAATAAACCAATTGGGGTAATAAACTCATTTCTAGCAATAAACTTATTTCTGGCTGAGATTCATTATTAACCAACTTAATCATTTCTAGCAATAATCCAATCTTATGGTGATTTCTAGCAATAAACTCATTTGGCTGTCTTCTTTGCTCGCCTTCTTTCCTCTCGTGGACTTCCGTCCAGTTTGATTGGACATTTGCACACAGCTCAGTAGAGTGCTTCTCAAAATAGCGGTACCCCCAAATCATCCAACGTCAACTATTTCTAGCAATAAACTCACTATTTTGTCGCTTCCCTCTTCTAAGAAACCACCATTGAGAGATTCATGGTGCTTGGTGTGCCAAGTTGGACTACCAGCGAGCTGCACAAGGCTCTGACGTGACGGCAGCCATTCGCCTGCGACCGAAGCACAAACTGATCCGAATGTCTGTCGCCCGTGATCATCAACGGTTGATGGTTTCAACCCCTATACAAACCTGCTTGTCAACCAAGCAACCCTGGGTTAGTTTTGGGGAAAAATGAAAAATGTTTGAAACCACCAACCAGACAAAGTGATCAGAAGTCAGCAGAAATCTCTACTAGAGCTGCCAATGTTCAACATATTCACACAAATTTCACACTAAACCTGAATCCAAATCGTGGCAAGCCTGCAAAAAGTGAAGCATGCTTGCGTTCGTTGCCGCTGTGCTTGTCGGTGTGGTGATTGTTGCTTGCTTGACTGCTTGCTTGCGTGCGTGCCTGCCTGCATTCTTGCGTTTGTTGTTGATTGGTTGCATGCTGCTTTTGCTACTGTCTGTTTCTTGGTTTGCTTATTTGTTTCAGTTTCTTTTGTTTGTTTATTGCTGTCATTTTTTCCCTTTCTTTGATGGTTTGTTGTTCGTCTGTTGTTTTTTTGTTGCTTGATTGATTGCTAGTTGGTTTGTTGGCTTGATGACTTGCTTGTTTTTGATGGTGTGTGTGTTGTGTTTCTTTGTTTGTAATTGCAGTCGTTTTTTGTCAGTCGTTTGGCAATGCTTTACAGCTGTTTAAGCGTTTGTTCATGTTGATATTGCCGTTGTTTCTGGTGTTGGTGTTTGTTGGTGTTTGTCAGCGTTTGTTGCTTTTTGTCATTGCTGCTGCATCACCGATGTTCTTGAGGAATACCACACTGTTGTGCCAATTTCTCTCCCTATCAGGTGGCCGTTATCACATGTAATTCCATCATGGCTTCACCAGGGGCGAAAGCCTCCCACAGAAGCGGATTCTCCTACTTCGAGCAGTGTCACTCCTCAAGGTTCAATGACGTTGCCGGAATGTCGATGTGAGTTTCCTATCACCCCCCGGTGATGCCAAGAGTCACATCAACTTTTGAATTACCAGCGTCATGTCTATGTGCAATCTACAAACTGATACTGTTGGTCTGACTAATGATTGATCACTGATCACTATCAACCATGACTTATCATTATGTATTAGCCATCATTCACCAATGATTCATCACCCGTGAACATGTGCAACCTAAGAAAACCTTGGCAGGGGCGACTCCTCGACTCAGATTCAGCCGCTGGATTTGGGTCAATAACTCTTGTTCTTGTTTATTTCTGTAGCTTAATGGGGTTAATAATGTTTGAAACTGGGATACAATGACTGATATGTTTAATAATGCTTAATGATGGTGAATAATGGTTAATTAATAGTGGTTAATAACTCGTGTTCTTGCTTATTTCGGTGGCTATCAAGCATCGTAAACAACGTTGACAGTCATTGATCACCATATACCAACCATTTCGATCGCCATTTACATCACTTAACATCAACCACAAGGAACCACACTCCACCATTTTTTGGGGTTCGCTATTTTTGAGAAACACCAACAATCAACCACCACCACCAACCACCACCAACCACCACCACCAACCACCACCAACCACCAAGCACCAAGCACCCCATCGTGGGCACCTGGGTTGTGTCACGACCATTCGGATCTCTTCTCCCCGGGATTGAGCATCCTTTGAAAAGCGCGGAGGTTAGCATCGGATCCGGTGAAGCCGTGATTACTTGGGGCGAGAGTTCAGCTACCTTGTAGGGTTCCCAAGGGATCATAACTGGCAATATGAAGATGTGGCTAGCTTCTAGTTCAGCTAGATCGTCTGGAGAAGTGGTTACGAACCATGGCCATAGCCCAATCACCACGGTTACTAACCACTTGCTTGAGTGGGATGATCCACCAAGTGGTGAAGATTCTGGTGTGAAGATTCTGGTGTGAAGATTCTGGTGTGAAGATGGTGTGAAGATTGTTGTTTGATGGTTCATGGTGGTGACGATGGTGGAATCTGTGATAATTCTTTGCTATATGTGGTTAATGGTGATTGTGGTGGAATGTGGTGGATTTTTGTTGTGCTAAGAATTTTCCTATAGTATATACCAGGGAGATAAGGGGCAAAGATGAGGCTACAATCGACACGATTGAACCGTCATGGCGTCAAGATGCGTCAAGCTACCCAGTACCCCAGTACTCAGTACCCCTGGTGAAGGTCGGAATAGTTTCTGGTGCAATGTGCACCGCTTAGTGATAATTGGCATTGTGCAATTGGATATCTTGGTGGCGCAACTGTTGACAGTTCAATTTTTCGGGGTATATGGCTGTTTCTGAAAATCGGGGTACCCCCAAATCATCCAATATTTACCAGTTCCTACGCAGGTAGTATCAAAACCAAGCATTTTGGTGGGTAAGCCCATTTTAAGAAACCACCATATACTAAACCCCTGTCCCAAAAAAACCGACAAATCTGCTGCTGGATCCAGTCACCCAGCAGATCGTCCATGTTTTCCACATGACAAATGAGCCCTCCCAGTCCCGGCGGCAGTCCCTGCCATGTCGCTGGGCAAAGCTTCATCTTAGCAATTTTCGCAGTGGGATTACAATGATTTGCCAAGATACCAACAATAATGGTTCATAATCAAGTAGCTGGCACTAATAATTGACGATGGTTTATAGTAAGATAATAGTTATTATCATCATTATTGTTATTCTTATTACAATAATGGCGCACGAGATGATCTTCCCCAACTCAGAGTATCACCGATTGGCCCTGCTGTTCAATGCCTCAACACCAGCACGTTGCCGATAACTCGAAAAAAAGTGACTCGAGTCCAAAACCTGATGTCTCCGGTCCCCACCCCCAGTTGCGACGTTTTGTGCACAGGCAACGACCACTGGTGGTGCCACCAACAAAAACTCCCAATTTTCTCTCCATTCCCCACCTCCAAAATGAACTGCGGTAAACGAGTAGACTTGCCGCAGCCAGTCTCCCCTTGGATATGCGTCACCTGACACCACAAGCTGCGGCTTTTGGCGCCCCTCTCTGGTGTTGGTTTGCTTCGTCGGTCCCCTCTCTTCTAGGTTAATGGGAGGGGACCAGCCCCTTGAGGATTCAACTTTCTACATAATTCTTCTAGGTACGAGCGCCTACCCAGTACATCTGTTGAATGATGCTCGGGTGTCGCAGATTCTCACGAGTGCCAACTTGAAAGTCTCCGAATCAGGATGGTACCCTGGAATCTTGAACTAAAGTACCTTCCATAAATCAGGCAACAAAATCACCCAACTGCTCAGCACTGGCCCAGCGATGCACTTTCGACCCCGATCCAGGTCCGCCAGGGTCCCGGACTCGATTCTCGCGAATGTGTCGAAGGATCCTGGCATCGATTCCAAGGTGGGTTGGGGAACCCTTCAGATCGATGGCTGGATGCCACGTCACGGAGATGTCACGGGTGGTGCCACATGGATGTCCCACGGGTGGTGGATCACAACGGCCCGGGATTCGGGGTGTGGCCAGTGGCGGACCACACTTTTTCTCCCTAGGAACAGTGAAAAAGGCATGTCTCAGCCAAAGCGAAATGCCATTCTACATGGCTGTGACCCCGCAAATGCATGCAAATGCAACGTTGCCCGTTAAATTTCATGGATTTCCTATACATTTTCCTACTACCTCGTTCTGAAACAAATACTCGCCCTGGGATGGTGGAGGGTAAAGTCTGCCCCATGGACACACAAAGCTAGAAGCAGCAAGGCATGTCAACCTGAACAGCTGTACTTATTGCCTTTGTCAACTCAGAGAAATAACTGCGTCGCTGCTTCTACTTATAGATAGGTTTGAGGAAGGGATCACAGAAACCTTCAAGCTTTGAAGTTCTGACTGTGCCTGTGCTTTGCTGGGGCAAAATTGATGCTTGATCCTTCTGAAAAAAAATGTGTTAAACGTTATACTGAGGGTAGTCGTCTTTTGTTTTTTTCAAGTCAGGATTCAACCATGAGCTTTATAGCGAGCTATCCCCTCATATACCAATGGCGCTCAAGTTCTATTCCCTCAAATTTAGCCTGAAGGCAACCAAAAAATTGAGAACTTCCAAACTGAGGCGCTACGTTGGTCAACCCTTGCTTTCGGCTGGCTGATCGCCGTTTCCACAATGGACGATTTCGAGAGTGGAAGTCCGCTGCTGAAAATCTATGGTCTATGGCATCATGACTAGATTCATGGCTTCTGAGTGGTTTGCAAAGATATCATTGTTGCTGAACACCAGGAATCAATCATCCATGAAAACCAATCTTAATCAATCATTTGGGTTCCTTTTTTTGCCAGCCAAACCTATAGTCATTGACGATCACTAGTATGCTTGCTGGAATCACTTTCTGAAGTGTCCTTGGATCTTCTCATCTAAGTTGCATCAGCTTTCAGAATTTGACAGTTGGTGGCTTTTGCCCAAAACAATTTGCTGAGGAACCTGGTTCAACTCCAATTGCGTCCAAAAGCACATGTCCTTAAAGCCCAAACACCTGGTTCCCCCACCATTAACCATTGTTTTTCCCTATAAAATTATTGGTGAACTTATCCACCACTTCTGTTGGTTAATATTGACCCATAGCCACATCCATGTTGTGGTCGAGAATTTGACGGTGCTGCCAGATTATCCTTCGCATCTATGCCTGCGCCACTGCTTCTGCCCGTGTTGTATACACGTGTGGCTTCTCAAAATAGGACCCAAATCGTCCAGGTCATTTATCATGTTTAGCTATTACCTATTATTGTAGCTCTTATTGTAGCTCTTATGAGTCCATGTTAACCATTATTGGTGGTCATTAGTTACCCATAATTATTACCTATAATTAACCAGCCCACGAGAAACCTCTTTATAGTAGCAAACCATCCATAACTTTGGGGCTCCCCATGACTTTAAACAACAAATGCTTGTGGCTGTGATCCAATTCATCAAAAGTTATATGCAAAAGCATTACAAGTGGATATGTGCCAAAATTGGGTAATCAATAACCAACCAAACAATGATCATTCTACCAGGAAAACATTGCTTTTGGAGGGTACCACTATGGCTTGGCACGTACCCAATTGGCTGTGGATCAGTTCACCCTTAGTCCCCCTGGTTCCCTTGTCATTGACCATTGTTTTCCCTATGGTTTCGTTGGTTCTTGACCGCCATGATTGGTTGGTTAACTGCTTGACCCATAGCCATATATAGCTTGTATATCCCCTACTATTGTTGGTTATCATCCCCTATTATTAACCATTAACCAGCTATAAATCACCATTCGTTGGTTAATTTTGACCCATAGCCATATCCATGTCTGCATCTACCGCACAAGGGCGCCACAACGTCACCGCCACAAGGCTGCCACAAAGGCCAGGGCCGCACGCCTCTCTCGGAACTCATCGATAGGTAGCTGCAACCTGGGAGCTGCAAAGGCAGTGGTTGACTTGTTTTTTAGTTGACAGGGATTGTTAATGATGGTGAATGATTGTTAATGATGGTTAATGATGGTTAATGATTAATGAAATCATCATTCTGAAATGATATTTGGTTGATGATGGCTAAGGAAACGTAGCTAAGAACTGGAAGAATCAACCAAATTGAGTTTTTTTGTTGACAATGATACTGCATGATGGTGAATGAAATAATCCTCAAAAGCTGGTGGTTAATTAATTATATTTCAAATAGATAGTAACGAGGGTTGATGCTGGTCCACAATCCTGTTGATGAAGTTGATGACTATTGAAAGAATGATTGAAGAACTGAACAATGATTGAACAATGATTGGACAATAAACAGTTGATGATGATGATGATGATGATGATGATGATGATGATGATGATGAACAATTTGAAGTTGATGTTGAACAATGATTGAACATTGAGCAAACAAAGAAAAGCAAGAAACGAGCAAACCAGATCAACGAGTGACCCAGGGGATTGAGCTTTTGAGAAGCCCTGATTGATGGTCATGTTTCAGTCATGGGGAATGCAACACCAAAAAACCATAGTCATTTACAAACCCATGACCATAAGACCATCACGAAAAGGGTGACACAAGCTGCATAGGCTGGTTGCGTCAGTAATGGATATCCTTTGAAACATGCATGTGATTGCACTTGAAAATGAGAACACACCTACAGTACGTGGCCCCTATTGCATGAGCTCTAGTTCACGCTATGACCAGTTGAACCAAGAATAGATAGCACAATGAAACTTTAGATATTGAAATGAACATTTCCCGGCCACTTGCAACTATCTGTGTGGCACCCGGGAGCTTGGGATATGGCAGGTTGAAAAGAAAGGTGTACCGTATACATGTAGTTATTTGTGCAAATATACTATGTACATCTGGAACAAAATCCAACACAATTGGGCTTTTCGGCCACAGAAGTTTTCATCTGATGACATGTTCATCAATGGAAATCTCTCCCAAACATTCCCATAAAACCTTGCGTCAAATAGGGAAGTATCAACATAAACCTGGGGGCAGGAGGAGTTTTTCTTGGATGCATGTCCATCTAACCCACCATTGACCATCATTGACTATCACTAACCCACTATTAACCACCATTGGCCAAGCCCATCGTCAGCTGCTTGAGCTTTCCCCTACAACGTTGCTGTTGAAAAGACTTCAACTCCTATGGCGGATAGCTCTGTGGCTGCCCTCAACATCGACCTTCAGGCCCCAACCACTCAACTTACCGACAGACTGGTGGTTGATTCTTATGGGGCATGACATCCAGCAATAGTAGGGGATATCATGGTTCATGATTGTAAAGCCAATCGGGAAATCAAAAATGGCCATTTTCGATAGGAAAACCAGCTCTGAGTGGTGGATCTTCCACGGAGCCAGGATAGTTTGCAAAATTTACCAGAGGGTAACCATGGGTGACCTATCACAAGAATAAGCCTGTGATCATCAAAAATCCAAAATCATCCAAAAAATATGGACTTTCTCAGAAATCCCAAAAACATTTAGACACAAGAATAGGGAACCTTTTAAAAATGCTCAGGAATCTAAAAACAAATCCAAGAATGGAGTGGCGGCGTGTCATTCTGCAAAAATATGAGACAACATACTCAGCAGCTCAACTCGGGATGCTGCATCGATGTTTCCTTCGTTGTGGCTAGCATCCCCTGATACAAAGCTTCACTGCTTGGTGGTTGAACCACCCCGTCATGAAAAATATGCGCAAGTCAACCAACTAGTGATTGTTTTAAACACATACCACATGATTGTTGCTCACTATCCCCTATAAGTAACCATTATTGATGGCTGTAACCCCTATAAAACCACCAAGCAATTCATTCATCCACTATCGTCAACAGCCACCCCGCTGACTCGCTCACGGCACCGGCGTTTGCGCGCAAGCTTTTGCTGCTTTGTGCAGACTGCTTTATGCAGACTCGATAACGGGAGTGTCCAAAGCCACAAGGAGCATCCCACACAGCCAAAGTTATGGTCTATTGCTAAATGTGGCTATATGATCAATGGCTTTCATTTGTTGGGTTTACAATGCGACCGATTCCAAATTATGACATATGTTTTGGGACTCGAAAGCCGACAACCCCACGAATCATTTCAGCTTTTGAAATCGGGATGACATGAAACTATATAAACGATCCAGCATTTTGCAAACATGCATGGTTCGGGACTGTCGGTTTGTGAATCAACAAAGTGTATCTGCATGTCAGGTTTATTTATCTTGGCAAAGGTTTTGAACAACAAATGAATACAAACACTTTTGCTTCACTTGAGTTTACGAAAGCTTCAGCCAATCAACTTTGAAATTCATCCCAACTTTCTTGACGTCCCAAACCTGAAATCATCCCTTCGCATTTCGAGCTCTCATGTCCCGAGCGTCAGGAAACCCGCGCGACCCAAGTGGTTCGACCAGCCATGTTCTCTTCCCAAGTGGATAGGCCCCAGCCGAGGCGAGGCCTTCCATTTGGGAAGACGAGCTATGCAGGGCGCCGTTGGCATGGAGCGGCGCCCAGGAACAGAGCAAGCTGTCATCAGACTGGCCGATTTGGGTCCAGCAGCAACTCTCAGCAGGAGCAACCCACCAGTGTCTGGACTCTCCCAATGTTGTTTAACTGGTGGGTGGTTGAACCACCCCCACGAAAAATATGCGCAAGTCAACCAACCATTTGTTAATGATTACTAGTGAAAAAAATGTTAAAAACCACCAACCACTTATCTTATGCTCGGAGCTAGCTGGCTTAATCTTAGGAACCAACGGATCAGTGCCTATCAAATTTGGCATTGTTGGAAATGTGGTGGTTTCTCAAGTCATAGGGGTGTCCCCAAATCATCCACTGGTAATCAGTATTAGCAATAAACCAACCATTTTTTGGGTCCCCCATTTTAAGAAACCACCACATGTGAAAACCAACCATGCCATAGGGACAATCACAGCTATGCCATGAGTTGGAAATCTCTTCTCGCACTGTACCTGTCGGAAAGTTTCACATAGGAGCCCTTGACTTGCTGCCGGCGCGTGGGCAAGAGGCGCAGGACATCTTGTATGTCCCTTACATTTAATTCGGCCTGGCATAGCACACCAAACTCTAGGACTTGTCCAGTTGAGACCCAAACACTTCACCATGAACCGATTGGTGGTTGAACCACCCCTGTGAAAATGTTTGTCAACCAACCATGTGCTAATAATTGCCAGGGAAAATAAAAAGCTTCGAAACCACCAAGCAGTGAAGCTGAAGTCCAGGTGGACAATGGATTCGGTCCTTTGCGAAAGTATCGCTATCATTGCCCTGTCATGGTTATCAAATTGAAGCTTATCATGATCAACTACAAATGATGAGCTTATCATGAAGCATGATCATTTGTTGTAATTAAACTATTACCAACCATCATTATCATCATCCCCGAAAACTATAGTACTATAGTCCTTTGCATTATAACCACTGTGCGACTACATATCAGTTATGTAATCCAAAATACTGGAATCTTTTGTTGGCGCGCGTTTTGCTGTGTAGATACCAGGGCGGAACGTCCTTCCCAGCTCCAGGAGACGCAATTTCCGAGCGCAACTCAGGTTGCACATCCATGGCCTGTTGAATCTGCCCCACTGGGGGGTTCCTAGAATTGGGAAATGGTTGGTTTATTACTGAAAATGGTGAACAAAGATGAATAAAGGATGATTTAGAGGTACACCAACAAGGTTTCATAGATTTGTGGAGCACAGAAAGCACATTGATAATCCGGACAAGTGGTAACATGCGAACGGGCGCGGTCCCACTACAAAGTGGTCTCCGAACTGTACGACACCCGCACTTAAATTTTTTGAGTCACCCGTTTTTGACAAACGGGTTCTCCTTGTATTGTTTGAACAGATTTGAACGGAGAGTATGTTCTCTCTTCCAACGGATGCTGCTGAGGTTGGCCGCTGGCTGCGACAAACTTTCCAAAAGTGACAGGCGACTCAGCTTCCCCAGCCCGGGCAGTCTCTATCTCTTGCCATCTGCATTGCCATCTGCAACATGGTGAGGTACCCAGTTGTACATCAGGATCAAAGAAGGTCCAACATGTCGAACTGCCGCAACCAGGCTTTCAGAAAGGAGAGAACTGAGAATCAAAGCCGTGCACCCCCCTTGGGATGAGCCATCCATGGCTGGTGCCATGGTATTGATCCATAGCCATGTCATGTCCAGGTGATACCTGAAACGGAAAGTTGAAAGTTGTGGCAGGGCTGGGCCGAGCCCCTGTTTAAACATGTAAGCGGGGGCTCTGTTTATTGATTTCCCATATGCAAAAATATGAAATTGTACATGTATTGTCCAGGATTGTTGTGTATACACCAATTCTTTAGACATCATGTTCCCCACCGTGAATTGCGGATGCCCGGTGCTTCCACTTGGCATCCTTGGAGCTTCAGCATCCGCTTCAAATCGATCGAAGGATGACTGCCTAAATGGGGATAGTGTCATCAATGGACTTTTCGCTGTCTTGGTCCTTAGAATTTGGCCATCGGAGCTTGCAATTTTCTTGTGTTGACTCCGAAACCTCTCGGTAGGGAGGAGGATACAGTGTCAGTAGCAGTTCGTTCGCACTTCTTTGGGGGTGTCCGGGGAACGAGTGAAGGGAATTTCAAAGGCGGCAGACTGCTCTTTGTTCATATACTACTTTCCTGATATTGGTGTTTCCCAATTTGGTGCATTGTTAAAATTGATTGATCTCGGATGATTTGGGGGTACCCCAATTGTGAGAACCCCCCAGATGTAGTCAAACAAATCCACCAAATCTGAGCCATCAAAAAGGACAACCACTGCAGCTGTCCATTTCATGGCTTCTAATGTTTGTAAATATATATATATATATATATATGGGTGTAATTGGGGGATCTCTAAAATCAAGCATTGATCATCTGAAACAGACTATGGCTGGGGATGATGAATTGCGGGGACCCCTGTTGAAACAAAGCAGGTTGCCTACTGAGAGCAGCCTACGAAGGACTACTGGCGAAACCAAGTGGCGAAGGTAATGATTTGGTGGTTTCTCAAAATAGGGGTACCCCCAAATCATCCATTAATAGTCATTTATAGTAATAAACCAACCATTTTTTGGGTCCCCCATTTTGAGAAACCACCATTTGTCCATAGCAATGGTGTACCCCGCAGGCCACACCGCCCCGTGTTTGCCCGAACAAAAACAGCCTGGCCCAGTTGGATGGTGATCGTGGGGGGCCCCACCATGGTTCCGAACTGGACAAACCCGCTTGTTATCTCTACAAAAAGCATTATTAACCATTAGTGGTCAGTTTGTTACCATTAATGGTTCTAATGGTTGATAAGGACCACTCTAATCATTACCTTCTGGTCATTATCAACCATTAGAACCATTATCAATCGTGAGAAATCATTATTAATCTGTATTAATCAGTTCTAATCATGACATCCAACCATTATATCACCCTCCGGCAGTCCCTAACCTGGCTGCGCTCAAAATCACATTTTTTACAGATGAAACCAGCATAAATGCTCAATTCTCCACGGAACCTGGTTAGGGACTGCCAGAGGGTAACCATTATTAGCCATCAAAAGTCATTAAAACATACTACAACCATTCTAAATCATTATGTCTTATATCAACCATTACATACACCGTTATACAATGTGAAAAACAATGGGAGAAAAGCCAACCTCACCATTATCAATCAGTATTAGTCATCATTCATCATTATCAATCATTATGAATCATAATTCACCATTATCAATCATTATGATTCATCATTCATCATTGTCAAATCATCATGCATTATCGTGCATCATCATTCATCATCATTCATAATCATTCATCATTAAAAATCAGTCTTAATCATTCTTAGTCACTAATGATCAAACTACTACCCGTTATCAATCATCATAATCAATCATCATTATCTTATTGAATATAAACATCATTAGTCATCATAAATCATTCATCATCATACATCATTCTTAGTCATCACTCATCATTCTTGATTAAGCATTCTACTACCACCAACCAGTATTGAATCAACCATTTGGTTGGTGAATAACCAATAACCAGCCTGGTCAAGCCTGAATTATCCATCATTACACTACCCATTATATTCACCATTCATTATTACCATAAAGCCATCATACTACCCATTATTCCCATTATATTCCATTATAATGATTACATGGATAGTTCAGGCTATTAATACATGGTTATTATCCATGAATGGTTAAACTATTCACCATTCATTACCCACCAAGCATCGTCACCAGTCAGCCCAGGGACGCTCGAGATTGTGGTGGAAATCTCCGAGGTTTCTGGCTTCGCAGGAGCCCGACCGGACTCGGACTCCTCATCCACGACACTCACCTCGCGCCCGTTGCCTACTATAGGGTTGACTAGTAGTAGTTAATGGCAACCCCTAAAAGCCTTGGTTTTCCATTACAATGGGAACCCCCCCAATTAATCAACCTGGGGTTTATTAATCCTGGGTCACCATTAACCACAATGGCTAACCCAAGGTTAATGAAAAATTGGTTAAAGGTTGATGGTTAATGGCTAACCCAAGCTTAATGGTTAATGGTTAAAGGTTGATGGTTAATGGCTAACCCAAGGTCAATGGTCAATGGTTAAAGGTTGATGGTTAATGACTAACCCTATAGTAGTAACCATTAACCATTCACTCCTAATGCTTACTACTGGCGAACTTCACTAATCATTCACTAACCAAAGGGTTGACTACTTGGATGTGCACCCCCGCGGCGAAGGTCAGTGGTCACCCCCCATGATTTCTAGGGGTTAGTTCAGCCACCTTGTAGGGCGTAACTAACCATGGTTATAACCCTAGCTGCACATCCAAGTACCTGGGACGGCTACAGCCCTTGGTGGATCAAGTTTGTGTGGCTTTTCATGGTTAGATTCCTTGCTGAAACTTGAATTTTGATGGGTTTAATTCTGGTTTCTAAAGTCATAGGGGCACCCCCAAATCATCTAGTTGATTCGCCATTTATAGCAATAAACCAACCTTTTTCGGGGTCCCCTACTTTGAGAAACCCCCATGCAAGTGGTGGGACTTACTACCAAGCCAGTGAACTACTAACCAGTGGTTGAACAAGTTTCTTGATTATAAAACTCGGTATGTACTTATACAACTGGTTTGGTATGCACTTAAGTGGAAACAACCAAAGGGATCACTTGCAACCACTCTGATATCCCTATAAACCACCCAAATCAACAAGATGTTGGTACCCGCTATAAGCCAAGTATCATTTAAGAAAGAGAAACGAAGCCGGAAAACCAACAAGTACTATACTATGATCAACCACTATAAACCAACAATAGCCAACAAGTACTTGGTACAATAAAAAAGCATCCAAATAATGACGCCCGACACGAGAGGTGTTCACTCTACTGCTCAGGCTCACACTTGTAGTGCTTAGCAGCGCTTAGTAGCGCTTAGTAATGCTGAATGAATCACGTTTAGTAGTACATTGCTTGAAAATGCTTAAGAATGCTTAGTAATGCTTAATGAAAATTGAATAGTGTTTGAGAATGATTGGTGATACTTGATGATGCTTAATCATGCTTGATGATGCTTAATGATGCTTGAGAATGCTTGATTAGAAAGGTGTAATAATGCTTAAAAATGGCAAATGATAGCAGCTGATAATCGACAACAATCAGCCATAGCAAGCAAGTTGTGGCATGGGTCAATACAGAAAAAAAAACACCCCTGGTGAACTCACTTGAAAGCAGACCAATCCGTCAACAACAAGACCATCAGCAAGACAGCCGAAGTCACAGCCACTCAGTACATACAGTTAAGAGTAGAGTACACATCATCAAGCATCAAGGAGGTTTGCTGGGCGGCATGGTTGGCTAATGAACCATATGTTTGCTGAGAAGCAATGGTTAGATGATTAACACTGGTTTGGAACAAGCATCACACTTTGACAAAAAAACAAAACAGCAAGTTGATCATCACCGGCAGCCGTGCGAAGACATACTTTTCACGAATGGGACAGGAGAGATACAGAAGACACATAGATGCGAAGCCGCCTTTGCATAATTCACACCATCAAAACATGCCGAGGACTGCCCAGCAAGGAACCCGTAGGACTGATAGGATAATGCAAGACAAACACTCAAGCACAGAGAGAGAGGGAAGAGTCGCAAAACCCAGGACATATAGCAACATAAACAAAGGCAAACACGTTCAACTGAACATGATCAAAAACAGCAACTCTGGCTTCCTGAGGTCCAGAAACTCACTTGAGCCTTCTTCCCGTGCTTTCATTACTAAGGTTACCAAGGTGTTTTGTCTCAGGAACAGGGCCGCGGATTGGATCGCTCTTCGCAGCTCGTTGGCGGGAGCGACTCGGGACAAGTGGACGATCAAAAACAGCAAACAAACAAGAATGCTTGGATGTGCACCCCCACTTGGTAAGTGGTCACCAACCAGGGGTTCTAGGGGTTATAAGTTACCTTATAGGGCTTACAACCATGGTTATAACCCCAGGTGCACATCCAAGTGAATTATGATACATGACGCCATTCATTACAAAAGAGATTCACTGTGACAAACCATGATAAAATGTGACAAGACATGACAAACACATGACACAAAATGGAGGTAATGTCCAGACATATTAAGACATATTGAGACATAACAAAGGAAAACTTGCCAAACAAATGACAGGCAAATGACACTGAATGCAAACAAACGACAATGACAGCCCAGATCTGAAGCAACAACAAAAATAGTGAAAACGTATCAAAAAATGACAAGCCAAATCTAAAACAACAAAAAACAACCAAAATGACAACCCAAGTCTGGAAACAAGAAAATCACAAAAACAAATGTCTTGACCTCTATCTCTGTGTGGCTGCAAGTACTTTCTAACAGCAGTGGTACAGCTTGGTGGCACTTCTCGAAGTTGCCAGCTTCCCAGAGTTTCCCTATGAAAACTGATCATTTTGGTGAGTTTTCCCTATGAAAACTGATCATTTTGGTGAGTTTTCCCTATGAAAACTTATGATCTTTGGTGAGTTTTCCCTATGAAAACTTATGATTTTGGTGAGTTTTCCCTATGAAAACCATGTTTTCAGGCCGTTAACTCACTCGCGCGCCATCACCGCGCCTTCTTGGCATGGGCAAAACTCCTGACCAAGGCATAGGCCGCGTAGTGCATCGCTTCAGCGCCACCAAGCAGCAGCAGGCCCCATCCCGGCGTCAAAACCAACCCTGCAACAGCGGAACGTAACGCGGAACGTAACGCGGAACGTTGCGAATGCCACCAGGGTGGCCAAGATTGGCCAAGTAGGACAAGGTTTCTGGAAAAAAGGGGGAAGACCTTAAAAATCATCCAAGAAATCTGAATCCTTTGCAGGAATCAACGATCGAATCTTTGGGTTCACAACTTTGAGGGGAACTGGGATCTGAAGAGCATCAGGGCATAGGGTAGCTTCAGTGTCATCCCCAGCGCTATCATCATCGTCATCAACTGCCAGCGACGCGTGGCCACCAACCCTTGGTACACCTCCTGATTCTTTGAGGCCATGCGACAACACCTCATGCACACGTCATTGTTGAAGAATATGTCTAAACATGTATTTACACAATACAACCAGGTCATACAACGAGGTCATGAGCACAACACATGACACAGGTAAACGAACCTGGTTGCAACCCGCTATAAATGATGGGGATTTCCCACTTCCAGGCGAGTTTGCCAGAGTGTAATCACCCATAGCCCACGGTCTATGTTTGCAACGCTGAAAACCATAGGGGTACCAGCTCACCCGCACTTGGTATCACGGACATCCTCGACTTGGCTCATGACTTATGATCATCCAGGAAGCCTCTCATTGGTGGACAATGTCCCTATGCGCAACCAGCTGCCATCAGTGGGCAACCAGCTGGTTTCTACCGTTGCTATTTGGGGTTGGTTATCTACTATGGTGGTAACTGGAAGCATAGGACATACCAATAGACCACTGTCAGTTTAACCATACATAGTGGTGGTCGATTCCAGCGGTGAAAAGATCAACAGTGTGACGCAGAACAAAGTCCACAGAAGATGCGCCCCCTTTCTCTTTGGATGGATGTTACGGGAGTAGTCTCTTCGATGTTTCTCTACCTTTTGGTTCCCCTATCATTAACCATTGTTTTCCCTATAGTTTTGTTGGTGAACTTATCCCCCCTTGTTGATGGTTAACTGCTTGACCCAGCTCGCCATATCATCTGATCTCATCTCTGAGATACCATCCGCAGAGTTTCCAGCACGCCATGGGATCCGACCGGCGGATGGATGCCGCAACGGTCGCCGCCCCGTTTTCGCTCGCCACCTCCCCACCTTGGTTCTGATAGACTGAGCCACTGAGCACCACGACCACGATGCCAAGAATCAGCACATCGAGCATGGCAAGTTTCTTCAAATGCTTGGCCAAGGTCATCAGATTGCAGCTATTGTCCTGTGGCGCGAGTTTGCCAAAGATCAACCGGCTACAAGCAAGTTCCTCAACATAGAATTTCGACCGCTACAAGTTTCAACATAGAATTTCGACCGAGCCATGTAGACCACAGGGCCAGCCGAATCAAAACGTGAATCATTGCAACCCGTGAAAAAATCAATGATGTCTGAAACTGATTTCAAATTATTTTTGACTATCCCCATGAACAATTTCGAACTAAGTGAGATGTCGATCATCACCATTCTTCCAAAATCAAATGTTCCAACCCCACAGAATCACATATAATCACCACTTGGTGGCTGAAGTCTGGTAAACTAACCTGTCAATGGATTTTGGCCATATGGCAGTGGGTCAAAACCCTTTGTCCTCCTGGTTCCCCTATCATTAACAATTGTTTTCCCTGTTAGTGGAAATCCTCCATGAAAGTTGGTTGATTAATATTGACCCATTGCCATATGTAGCTGGTATATCCATATAGCTGGTATATCCACTATTAATTGTTGCTTGTTATCCCCTACCATTAACCATTAAAACCAGCTAGGCTTCACCAGCCAGGTTGGTTGGTGAAACACAACCGATCCCGGCTGCGCGCAACGCCAGCCATGGCGGCTTCGTGGCTGCGCGTTGCGGCCCCGCTTTCGCCGCACCTCGGAGGCCTTCTTGGGACAGGACAACAGTTGCACCGACGTCACCGCCAAGACGACCATGTCCTGCGCCGGGCAGTTTCCGCGCTCAGCCGCTGCCACGGCACTTCCGGACTGCGACTGGGATGTTTTTGTTTCATGAGGAGAAATGGTGGTTAATGATGGTTAGTGATGGTTAATGATGGTTAGTGATGGTTGATGATGGTTTCTGCTTTTAATGATTGTGATGCTTTTAATCTTAGTTGCTTGGACGTGGACGGCTGCCCCGCGGAGTGTGTTTAATGATTGTGATGCTTTTAAACATGTTTTCTGCTTTTGATAATTGTAATGATGATAAAACATGATGCTTCACAAACCCAATCGCCGGCCAATTGCGGTCCGAGTAATTACAACCGCGGGACCTTTTTTGAACATACCTCCTCCAAAAACAAAGGGAAGAAAAAGGGCAACACAAGAGAGACGGAATTGGATTCCAATCGCCGTGCAATCGCGATCCAATCGCGCCGTATGTTTTCCCGTTTTGCTGTCAAATGAAGCTTTCTATAAGCAAAAAGGAATTGGAGATGCACTGTTTTCCATGCATCTGCGGAAACATATTGCTGTTAGTGTGATGACATTTTCAAGAACAAAGATATCTAACATAATATCCAGGCTATGCATTCCAACATGGCCAATCGCCGTCCAATCGCCGGCCAATCGCGATGCAGCATTTTCCAATCGCGCTGCTCTAACCAAACATCTCCCTGCACAATTTATTATGTGGGTTTCCGGAAGACTCCCGTACGATGTTTAGAAGTAATTGTTTTACTTCCATGGTGACAGGCTTGTGTGTTTACAGAAATATTTGCATGATGCAAAAAGTGACGCTTTATGAAACGATCCTGATCAAGTTCTCAATGATTCTTATGTTTATCATCCTTACCGATGGTTGGTGATTTCAACCCCTATGAAATATTAGTCAACCCACCATTTGTTATATAATGATGACCAGGGAAACTGAAAAATGTTTGAAACCACCAGGCACTAGTTGTATTAACCAGTGTTGTTGGTTCTTATCCCCTATTATTAAGCCTTGTTAATGCAGAATGCTGGTTATTTATCCATTGTTGTTGGTTCTTATCCGCTATTCTGAAGCCTTGTTGAGTTATTTATCCATTGTTGCTTCTTATCCCCTGTTATTAACTCTTGTTAGTGGTCATAGTCATAATCCTTACATGATTAAGCCTTGTTAATGCATATAATCCTTACAAACCCCCTCTGCTTCATGATTATCGGCGCCACTCATCAACGACTCGACGGTCGCCGGCTCCAGCACAGTGAGTCCAAGAACGAAGACCACTAGCATGATGATGGACAGGATGGCATTTGCATCCTGAGGATAGGGCTATGGGTCAATATTAACCCACCAATAATGATGGATGAGAACCAACAAACTATAGGTAAAGTAATGGTTAATGATAGGGAACCAGGGGTACAGGGTTTTGACCCACAGCCATAGCAGCTAACCAACCAATAAGCAGGGGGATAAGTTGTTGAGCAACAATAATAACCAACAATAATGGGTCGGAAATAATGGACCAACAAAAATAGTGGGAAAACAAATAATGATCAACAATAAAAATAACCAGAATAATAGTGCGGCAACAATGGTTGATTCCAACCAATAAGCTGGGGGAGAAGTTCAACAAGAAGTTCAGTCGTGGGAAAACGTGCTGGTTGAGCACATATTGTGGCATTTGCATCCTTTTTGGCGGTCCATGATTGGGGTATCACTGGTGATGATAGTGGTAGTTGATGGTTAACGATGGTTAATGATGGCTAGTGATGTTTGATGATGCTTAATGATGGTTAATGATGCTTAATGATGCTTAATGATGGTGAGTGATGGCTTATGATGGTGAATAATGGTAAATGATGGTTGATGATGGCTGATGATGGTTAATGATGGTTAATGATGGTTGGCGCTTGCGGACGTCCACCCCCAGCGCGAGCGCAGAGGCGGACCAGTCTGGTTCAAGAAACTACTGAAGGTACGGTGACATGATGCTCTTCCTGTGTGGCAAGATAGCAACCGACCAAACACTAAAACACAAAGCCAAAAACTACATCACACAATAGAAGAATGACCAAATTAAAAATGGCAACGAGCAACACGTGGAAGAGACACACATCATCTACCTGGAAGCAAATACAACTGAGAATTGCCAAGAGCCTGCTGATGTAGATCATCTGCAAAACCAACCCATTGAATCTAAGAAACGGCGATCAGTGGCTGTCGGCAATTTGTCGTCTCCTAAGATGGTATCTACGTTCTCGAGCACGCACATCATCCGGTTCCGGAATAGGCATGCTGTTTTGAAACACTGGTGCCATGATTGGAATGGCAGGTATACTAGTGAAACTGGTCTTACCCCGGATCAGATGGTCCTTCAAGTAGCGGTGTACAATCTCCATGGTGGCTCTTTGCAACGGCATGGAGGGCCTGCTAGAAAATCCTTGCTTGTAAATTCCTCCGCCCAATTTGTAGAGAGATGCTACGTGTTGAAGCGACGCTGAAGGCATTAACTCTGTTTGCAAAATAAATTCGAGGTGGCGTACACTGTGTCGCAGAGTATTAGCCCACCGGTTGATACAGCATTGGGATCGATCCCAGGCTTCGGCCTGATCAACGTCAACAAATTCAGAATTGTGCAAGATGGGCACCGCTCGTTGCGCTACGATTAAAAAATTGATCACCAGTTCAAACCATGTGACCCCCAGCGGAGGAGTTGCCGGATCCGGCTGAGAAGGCCACTGCAACAATTGTACCCATCGAAGTACCGATTCCGAAAAAGAAACTCCGTATCTGCTGCCTATAGCTGCCTACAAGAAATTGCCAACGATCGTCTGGAACCGGAAAAACCTGCGGTGCATCCACTGTCCACACAGCCAATTGCTCCAAGACTTGTGACGGATCCCAAGTTTCCTGAGGTGTATCCACCTTTAACAAGTTGGCCCGAAGAGAAACCAACCCCGAGCGGAGTTGATACTGTTGTTGCAACAAATCACAGTCATGCGAAACGTCCTGTGCACGGGCTGTTAATTGTGTGATGTAATCAGGGAGCAAATGAGCCGCTGCATGCTTGGCAAGTTTATCAGCTAAATCATTACCCAGTCTACAAACGAGAGAATCAGAATGTGGAAAAACTTGAAGGCTATGCGCTGCCACTTTAAAGGTAGGTGTACATCTACCCTGTGTCCAGATAAGGTTATGCCAGCGAGTGATGAGATCAAAATTCGGATGTTTATGAAAAGCCACCACGTCACGAGTGGTAGAAATAACCGAATGCAAGCCGACAACATACGAAGAATCGGTGTAAAGATCGAAAGCTCGACCTTGTTCATGTGCCAGCACTGCTGCCATCAGTTCCGCACGCGGAATGGTCTGTGGACCATGAACATGTCCGACTGCCACGGCATAAAAGTGCCTATTTTGCAAAGTTAAAAAAGTTTCAGCAGGAGTATCTCCAGGCAAAGCATCTGAAGACAAAAAGGTGGCCACAATGGCAAAAGTTGACCATCTACACTCAGATTTAGAGGGATATTGACAAGACCCATCGGTGAAAAGGAGCTGAGGACTCCCAGGTTGAAGTTGAACGTCAGGTTCAGGAATTTGAGATTGCAAGAGACGCAGGCTTTCATAACTAGGGTGCTCAAACATAACTGGCAAACGAGTATGAATGGCATCTCGTTCCTCTAATTCAGCAACAAGCTGTGGATACTGGGAACGAACTGGCTGTGTGGCTTCACAATGCAAAATTTGATGTTCATATGAATCCTGCTGTTGACAAAATGCGCAAGTGCCATCATGGTCCGGCAAAAAGTGAGCCTTTTGGCTATTGAGCATGAATGTACAAGTCATCTCCAGCGCTAACGCATGCTGAGAAGAACGTGGTTGACTTTGAAAAATTTGCGCCGTCCGAATGGGATCTATGATTGGGGTATGTCGAAACCCTTTGCGACTAGACAGTTGCAGGGAAACATGTTCCATCCAAGATCGAAGCAAAGCCCCTTTAAGTTCCGCAATGGACGAGTGTTGGAGGTGCAGTGTGTAAAATGCATCAACTTGAATCTGGCCTGTTGCATTAAGCTGCCAGTCAATTTTGGCCAAGTAATTTTGCAAAGCACATGCCGGTCCAATAACCTGAACTGGTTTCTTGTTGGTGGTTGCAACTGTTTGAAGAAAAGCTGTCTGGCGCTGTGGATCGGTGGTCCACAGAAACTGTCTAGCGGCCAATATGGCCTTCCAAATAACATACAATTCTGGGTCGATCAATTTTGGAGACAAGACCATGGTTGCCACATAAGATTGCGAATTTTTGTGAGAGCCCAGAAGTGCATTGGCGACTCCTTTCCGTAAATCAGTAAAAAATTTTGCGCCAGTATGATACATATGAGCTCCATGCAAAGCTTTGGGATAGCAAGATGCAGAAATCAAATGACACTTATCATCAATGGAAGCATCCAATTTACCAATGCGGATTAGTCGCTTCAGAGCTTGTTGGTGCCGAATCTTGTGGGGTCCCCGATATAATCTGCGATTGTAGTGCATGGCGTAGCCAAGATCTTTGGCATACTGAACTTCACAGAATGCATCATCATCGATGAGATGAGTCAAAATTTGTCGGAAACTGTTTTTGTGTTCAACACTGGTGCCCCAGCTCCAAGTTTTGCCCCAATCAATTGGCAGACGCAACGATTGGGCAAATCGTTGAATGGTGTTGAGAATGGGAGAATGGGCAGCTGGATCATCTGATGAATACGACCAATTATCTGCGAACAAGTGAGGAGTACAAGGATGTGCTGTCAATTCCTGGGCTAAGGCATAATTAATACCTAGCATGCAACACACGCTCCAGTTGTCTCCTTCTGGAACTCCGGTTGTTGTCTGCGCAGCTTCAAATAACTGCGAGTCAATCTGCCAGTATCTTTGAAGATTATTGAGGGCTTCATACCATAGGTTGATCCACAACGGGGGAACTCCCAACTTCTGAAGAATCCATTTACAAGGAAGTCTTGCTATGTTATTAAAAGCTTTACGAAGATCAAGGGTGAGGCCACCCAACTGAATTGCAGAACCATTAAGATTTGCCAATTCAAGGTCAAATTGGAGAGTATATTGGAACAAGTCTGAAGACCTGTCAGGCAAAAAACCTGTGATAGATGCGGGAAATAAACCCGCCCAATATCTCAAAATACACCTGGTGGTGACCTTGGACCACACTCGGTAGAGAACACTAAGAATTGTTATGGGGCGAGTGTGATGCACCGCATTCGAAGTCAACTGTTTGGCCAAGGCTATCGTCCGGGCTTTCATCAAAAAGGTGGGGAGGCCCACACTCAAGGTAAGATCAAAGGCTTGCATCAATTTTTGAATACAAGAAGAAGGAAGTTGTTTGATTTCGTCTACCGACCAACCGCAGCATCCTCGAGCGGAATTAGAATTCATATCTGTAATGGCAGTTTGCCAAAATTCTAAATTCATGTGACCTATCGGCAAAGGATCCAAAGGTTCAATCTTGTCCAAGATATTTTGAAAGGCAGGATAGGAATCACTATCGTGGAGATCTGCTTCTGAATCCCGATGCCACATTTGGGTCCAAAATTGATCCAAAGTAGAGGCAACTTCTTGGGGATTGATCACTACCTGTGGTTGTGTCAACACTCCATTGGCTGGAAGGTCCGCATCAGCCTCATGAAGCATGACGGTGTAAATGTCTTGTTCACAGTCAATCAAAGTAACCACTTGAGCTTGTATCTTACTGATGACACCCAAATGGATCGGACCCCCTGGATCCAGGTGCATGGTGCAAAGGCCATGTTGAGGCTCACTCAGAAGTCGAAAATTGTGATGCAATTCGGAATCAACATGCTGAAGAACCCGGGTGGGTTCACGAAGTTGTGCAAAGGCCTGAGCTTTACCATATTTTCGAAGATCCTGTTGTTGCATATACTTGACAAGCTGCTGTCTTTTTGCAATATGTCGGGATTCAAGCTTATGGACATGCTTAGTGAGATGGTTAATCAACTCAACCAGAAATTCCCGACTCGGAAGAACCAATGGACATGGATACAAAGCTGCCTGCTGATTGACCCATGAGAAAAAGGAAGGCAAAAAACCTTTTGCTTTTCGAATGGCTTTCCATTCACCAATCCATTGGTGAAGACGTGAAGGCCCAGGTAGTGGATACTTTTTCATAACCAATGACAAAGATTGGATACGTCTCAGCTGTTTAGTGCACATCCGGATTGTAAAAGTGGGTTGATCCACTTGGGATACATATTGACCATCCCAACCTTGATGCAAAACCGCAACAACTGGCTTCTGACAAAGGGGTCGATCGACACATCGACCTTGAAAAGAGGCTGGCAACCCTCTTGGTGACGGTCCCTGTGGTTGGGACAACAAATGAGCATGCATAGCGTGTTCAACACATTGAGACCAATGAGTGAGAGGATGCAAATCTGAAGGGATATTATCAAAGTCACATTCAAAATAGTCAGTGAGAGCCTCCTTGTCAGTGAATAGAGACATCCACGGCTGTGGCAATCGCCAATGCTGTTTCAATGGAGGTTGGCCTGTCATGCGAAGGTGCAACAAGAGGGGATTATGACCTGCAAATTGCTGTGACAAGTCAACGTCAACTCCCGTGAGACAATGAAACAACATCGGTGACAGAATAGCAACATCGTTTCTAGTGGAGTCACGAAAGGTGCAAGGCATTTCACCAATATGGTGATTATAGAAATCTTCAGCTGTCCTACAGCCCATATCTCGCAATGCATCAAAAGCGGTCAAGGTGTTAGGGTGGTGGTTTAAGTCCCCAGCAATTATGAAGGGGAGGTTATTCGAACGTGCCATGCTTATAGCAGTGGTAAGCAATGCATTAGTTTTAATTTTAGATTGTGCCGAGCTGGTAGGAAAACCATACAAAGCAATAAGTTGGACATCAAGTTGTCCAATGCGGGCAAAACTGTGAAGCAGTCTTCCACTCTGGAACCACCCTGATTCATCTTGAATCGCAGAACTGCGGAGTGGAAATTTTGAATGGATGGATACTCCTGTGGCGGATCCTCTCAGAGAATCCCGTTGGTCGTTATGATGAAGTTGACTATGAGCCGGTGATCCCCAGCATGTCTTGTATCCTTTTACGGCAAAATTGCGAGATTCAATCTTCTGAACAATACTGGTAGCACTGTTCTCGGACAAAATGACCAAATCCGCACGAAAGTTGGCAACTAAGTCTGTTTTTTGATAAATAGCGGTGGGATTAGTAACCATTAAGGTTAAATCATACGGTCCGGGATGTGAAGCTTCACCGATTCTTTGGCCTAGCAACGGGTGCAATCGATACTCCAAAATTGCAAATGCAAGCAGCGATGCATCAAAATGTTGCCTGGTGCAAAAGTTTACAAAATTATGCTCCAAGAACCCTGTAACCTCACGGACAATCGCACACCAGCGGTCAAAGACATGGGGCAAAAGTCCAGAAGAAACTAGGTTCGGAGGCTGAAGTTGAAAAATCTGAAGATGCCAAAATTGCGAGTGCGAAAAGCATCGGATACGGCAAAATTGCACTCTAGAGGTGTGTAACTCTAATAGATGAAAATGCAATGCATTCACAACATGCCATCAACTTCCTCAGTTTCCTCGTGGGGTTCTTTTTCTGGTTGCTTGCCCGGACCACGTTTGGTCCCGCGATTAGATTGAATCAAAGCCTTGATGTCTTCGAATGTCTGCGTGAGCTTTGTCTCTTGCTTATGCATTGATGCCTGCACTGACTGCTGCAAAGTGTGGTGTTCATGAGCAAGCCAATCAAACTGCTGCTTGTTATGATGTGCTTGTTTTTGAAGCTGATCTTCAATGATTGTTTGATGTTGTTGAATAGCCGTGATTTGCGTATTCTGATCAGTCTTGAGTTGATTCACTGCTTCCTCAATGGCCAATAACTTGGAGTCCTGTTGTTGTAATCGTGTTGAAATCGGCCCTGGGATGGATCTTTGTTCAGAGGAGGCTGCTCCAATACTCACTGCATCCATGGTTCCCTGTGTCGGTGTATATTTGGCCCACGGGTCACCCAACAATTCGGTGGGTCTCTTGGGATTTGGAACTTCCACAGTGTCAACCTTAACATCAGAAGGTTTTGGCCTAGGACCTGCTGCGATTGTGTTCTGGGGCTTGTAGCCCTTCTGAGGCAATTGCTGCAGCAGCAGTGGCATGTTATTAAATGACAAAATGCCCGTTGGTATCTGATTGCTAGCAACTATCCATGCTTTTGCGCCAACTGCACGCAGCGGGCGAATCTTCCAATCATGCTGCTGTTCTGCCCATGTTTGCAATACAGTAGCATCGACGCCAAGGGGCAATGGCTGTAGCTTGAACACATGCTTCAAACTTTCAAGATCTGGCACAGGTTGATTCGGAAACAAAACTTGCCAAACATGGGAAAAATGAGCACATTCCACTCGCACACCAACGCCCCGTTTGCTGGCAACCAATCCGGCCACCCCAGAGAGAGTAGCAAGCTGCGATTCAACTTCTGCTAAATTGGGATTCTTTCCCAACCAAGCAATTTTCCAACGTGGATCTGGCTGACCTGATTCAGTTTTGGGCTGCAGATAGATTTTTGAGAAACCTGATCGACGCAGCAAGGCATGGAACTTGGAATTCAGGAGGAACTCTGCATGGAATTGAAGCGAGGTAGCCTTCTTGGGCTCACATTGTTTGCCATTCTGTTGATAATTTCGACCCCATGGCTTGAGCATCAAACCTTGAAAGCCTTCAATGGCCAGCTTCTGCTGTACCGTGCGCACGGGTGCTTCGAGAAATTGATTCCACGTTTGCGAATCAAAGTCTGCCTGCCAAACTGTGACTGCTACTACGATGGTTTCATTGGTTTCGACCTGCGGTTGTTTGGCAACACTGGTGGTGATGTGTCTGGTGCCAAATTGTATCAAAGTACCTTGCAAAATGACTTCCCTTTGATGATTGTCAAAGGCCGGTGCTGAGACAACCTTGGCTGGGAAGTTGTCTGGAATATCCAAAGGTCCCAGAACATAGATTGCAAGTTCATCTGGAACCGGATTTTTCATGACCTGCATCCACTGTTCTGCCAAAGCACGATTTGCCAGCAATACTCCGGACGCACTAGGAGTGAACGTCTGCAGCAAGTTGGCACTGGTTTTGTCTTCATTCAAGAAGAAATCCGATTTCAAAGTAAAGAGATTCGCATTGGCATGCAAGTTGGCTTTGTGTTGTTCATGCTGCTTCTGTCTCTGCTGTTTGGCTGCTTTGTGCTTGGATGAAGCAGGTTGCGAAAGCAAAACCACCGAAGCACGAATGCACAATTGCTCAAAATCAGGATGATATGCATCATTGCTAAGATTATTGAGCAGCTGATGAAGCTTGGCTGGTGCGTCTTGATTCATCAACTTACCTACAATCTGTGGCACCTGAGGCAGCTGAACGTTTCTTGCCAAAAGCATGGTGGCAATCTGGGATTCGACTTGTTTGTGAAAATCTTGCTTGGAGGTGGGTGGTTTCGTAGGAGATCCACCTTCCATCGGCTCCTCCAATGTCAACGTGATTCTTTCAGAAAAGGGGCAAAATTGTGCCAGTTCTTGAATTGTAGTTCCTGAATGGCATCGAACTCCGTCGTGAAAAACTCGCAAGTCAGCTTGTTGATGCAATGGCCGGAAACTCCAATTCACATGATGGATGAACTCGGCCAGAGTGGCAGCGCAATCAAAGCAGTGGGTTTGGAGGTGCTGGTTGCGAAACCAAACATTTGCCACATAACCACTGAGTGCCTGTGTAACCTTGCATGCTTGGAAAAGTAATCGAGTGCATAATCCTGCAAGGAAATCATCGACATCGATAGGAAGCATCTTTGGAGTATGCACCTGAATGCTCAATGTTGTGGATGTGGTTTCCAAATCAATGAACGATTCTTGTTCTTTCAACCAATCCAAAATGGCAGGTTCCGACCAAATACGTTGGATGGTGCAAAGCTGATTCTTGGTACCTTGATACTGGAGGTACAAACCCCGAGCTGGCGGCAATTTGTAAACAACAATGTTGGTTTGGTTGAAAGTAACATCAAAGTCATTGGTTTCCTCTGGTTCGACTTTTGATTGTTGACCAGCTGCAATGGGAAAGTGAAGCTGAGCCTGATCAAGAGGAAACTGTCCCATAGTGGTGGTATTGTATGTTTCCGGTGGCAAGAGGATTTGCATTTGCTGGGATGGTGCAAGAATCTTACCAAAATGCTGCAGAATGGCAATCACAAGCTGGATCTGCATGATCTTCGGAAAATCAAATGGGCCAATGATTCGATCCTGAAAATGAAATTGACACGGCACTGTTCTATCCATCTCAGGAGGCGTTGAAAGAGAAAGCAAGGCAATGCGCAGCAGCCGAAAGAAAATCTGTTCCTTCAGCAATTGAACTGGGGTCGTTACAACCAATGAATTGGGACGGTATATCAACTGCCAATGATTCGATCCCAAATCTTCATAGCAAATCTGCCTCCCATGTTGTGTCATCCAATCTTTCATTTGAGGAGAGTTCCAAAGATGAAGAAAAGAGCTGCGAGATTCGAATGTTCCACTGCATTGGAGTATCAAAATGTCAGTCTCTGGTGGAACATGCAATTGGATTTGAACACCAATGACTGCCATGAGATGTTCAAGAAAATCTGGATCACGAATGCACGGTGTGTCATGTGTGTGAACTTCCCCAAAGATGCGATTGTGATCGGTGTGCAAAAGGCCAAGTGCATCATAGCAAGGAACATCTGGTCCTAGCATTCTATTGCACACATCACTCCAATGAGAGCCTGCAAAAATCTCGTAGAGGTGCAATGCTTCATCGTGTCGAATGACCAATGGCTGCGGTGGATCATGAATGCCAATTTGCTCAATGACCTGTTGCCTCATTGCATCGTCAATTGGCATTAAAGCGATTGGAGATGGCACGTCTGCATCTTGTATGGGCTGGAGCAATGCAGGCAAATGATCCTTGACATGTTCGGGCAAAATGGTGCAATCCCAAAGGTGCACAACTGTGGCCCACAGCATCTGTCCTTCCACATTGATGGTTCCGTATTGACAAGGTTTCAGCATGGGAAGGATTTGTATCATGACATCAAATGGCTGGGTGGTACATGTGTTCTCTGTTTCATGTTCAACTGGGAGGTCAAAAGGAACCAATCCCATTTCTGGCGAGTACCATGAATCTGCTGGCCATTGATTGTTCATGTTCGGGCTCCATTGCAACGAATGCATGAAATGCTGGAGTTGCTGTTGCAACTGCTGAGTTTGATCAAAGGTGCCAACATACCAAGCACATTCGTCCTCCCTGAAATCACAAGATGATGCTCGGAGTCGGGTGCCCACTAAATGGTGAAGCTCGGCTGAGCAAATGGTCTGTTCATCTAGATCACCAAGATACTGCAAAGCCGGAATGAGCAAAACAAGTGAATGAACCGGAGTGATGCAATTGCCCAATGATCGATACGCCAGTTGTTTTGGTTTGAGCAAAATGTGTGGTTGATTCGTGCCATGTAGCAATGATACTTCAACTGGCGTGAAAAACCTGAATGATCCGTGTTGCTTCACAAAGTGGCCATACAAGCCACGTTTCTTGAGGTGAGCTTCATTGATTTGATGTTGCTCTCCATACGCCGCCATGAAAGTTGGCAGTGGTTGTTGCAGTGATGGAAGCCTATAATTGATGATTTCTCTTTGACTGAAATTCTTGGTGTTTCCCGGCATATACTCTTGATTGAAGTACATGGCTGCTTCGACCTTTGTGGGTTGAAAGTGGTGCATGTTCTGCTTGGGAATCTGCTGCAATGCATCGAAATCGAGCGGTGAAGGCTTTCCAAGGGGCCATGCTGGTGAGAAAGCTTCTGGCAAAGCACGATCACTAGGTAGCAACAATGCTAACCATCTGCATCTTCTCGTTGGTGTGAGCGCTGATTGCTCAAAGTTGTCAGCAAAGGCAATCTGATACCCTGACCACTTGACCAATTTAAGAAAAATCTCAAAGTGATCATGCCTTGGAAAACCACTGACTTGTTCGAACAAAACTGCTTTGGGTTTGAACGTTCTGATTTGAATGAAGCTGTGAGCAATGCACATTCCATCTGGTACGAAAAAACCTTTGCCTGATCCCGATCCAGACCACGACGGACACGGTGCCGACATGCACCATGCATCAAGGTCCAAATTGAGAAGCAATCGCATCCATTTTGATTGTGTGATGTCTGCACAAATGACCGTGTCAGTTGGATGTGTATGCAAGAAATCATCCGGCATGTTTTCAGTGCATCCCACAATTTGTGTACGATGTGTGAGGCCATATTGAATGACACTCTGCAATGCGTGATCCACTGCCAGTGTGCATCGTGAGTGAATGCCAAGCTTTTTGAGGAAATGGATGGCCATATTCCATCCACCATAGCCTCCACAGTATTGTTCCAAGATCCACTTGTGTGATTGCGTTGTGCTGCGGTGATCATCATCCAATGAAATGACCAACGAATCTTGACCAGTTCGAATGACAAATGGCTGTCCATATGTGGCAGAAACCACCTCGACCTGATGCAAGAAGACCTGGTCCGATTCCTGCATCAATTGCATCAGTTCAGAATTCGTCTGAATACACACACTTTTCCCAAAAACATGAGATGCAGTGTGTTGTCCGTTTCCTCCCAACACCAAATTGGAATGATATCTGTCAGGGTCTGCAATGACTCCCTTTACCACCAGTTTGTCCTGAAATGTACCAATGTATGTATCTTTGATCACCATGTTGATGTGACTACCAGGTTGCAGCTGCGTTGAAATGTTCTCTCGTTCAAGCAGCTGACAGATCTCCATAGGTACAAGGTGTGCCATGGCTGTATTTGCTCCCACAGGGAACCGGTCTTGCCGATGTGGGGGCTAGAGCCCAAAAGCTATGGTTAATGATGGTTGATGATGGTTAATGATGGATGGTTAATGATGGATGGTTAATGATGGATGGTTAATGATGGATGGTTAATGATGGATGGTTAATGATGGTTAATGCTGGTTAATGATGGTTAATGATGGTTAGTGATGGTTAGTGACTCCTAATGGTGGTCAATGATGGTCAATGATTGTTCATGATGGTTAATGATGGTGAATGATCGTTCGTTTCCGAATCGGGTACGGACCCCTGGCGCTTGAAACCTGCCGAGGGCGAACGATCAAAACGGCAACTTCGTGTATATAAATGTGCACATAGTCTTGGTGGCTTAAAGATCCCTTGCTAAAAATATATTTTTAGTGGTTATATGGTAAACCAATCATATCCCAAAAACACTAAAAAGCTAAGTTAGTGGGTATAAGCCACCCAGTAGTCAATGATGATTAACACATGGGTATGTGCCAAGCCATGAAGGGTAACCAATGGGCCCATTGGTTGACTGGGGGTACCACTATTTTGGCAATTTGTCGTGGCAAACATTCACCTCTAGAACCGGCTTCAAACGAGAGAGCTCTCTTGGTTTGGTAGAGGCATTGAAGCTCGATGTGTGATCGTCAGCGTTTCCATGACAGTGATATGCAGTGATGATTGCCGTCCTCGACATATCAGGTACAACCAACAACAACAACAACAACAACAACAACAACAACAACAACAACACTGAAGACACTTATTACAGCTGATATGACTAGCACATACTAGCACCACAACGAACAACTGAAAGTCGAGCTGGAAGCTATCGCCAAGCCAAGGCTCAAAAGATTCACCTTGCGTTTTCACCAGCATGTCCTCAGTTCACGCTGCGCACAAGAGTTGTATGTGTGCAGGATCATGGTGGCATGCTTGAAGGTCTGCATCTCTGTAATGCGTGGCTGAAATGAATGGGATATAGTGGGATATTTGGCCGGGATTGTGTCCTAGTTGCCTAGAAATTTATGTAACTGTCGTTGTGTCACCTTGGGTGAACTTATGTAATGTGAAAATGACTGTGTTGGTGCGTCCGCTCTATTCTCATTGCGGTTCTGCAGGGGATCCTGAGTGTGTGTGTGTGTGTGTCCATATCAGCGTGCATGTTTCATGCATGGATAAGGTATGTGCAAGTGCACGTGTATGTATCTCTATATGAATGTGCATATGTATGCCTCTGGGGCAATTGTAAAAACATGCAAAACAATCTGTGAGTTATGGGACTGCAAATACCAGCTTGACACAGGACTGCAACTTGCGCACCCTAACCGACCTCGGCGGTGCCTACTTAGCGCATAGTTCGGAGCAGTTTCGGGGGCAGAAAAGGCTAACTTGGACCGCAAAGTGAGGCATATGCGAAAAAACAAATCACTGGATCAAAGCGCCGACTTCCAAATTGATCCGTTTTTTTTCCATAAAGAGTTATCTATGTTGCAGTGTTGTACCAGTGTGTCCCTGTCTTTACGAACTACCGTTTGGTTAGGGCACTCCTGGTAGCTCCTGGCCTTGCTCCCTCATTGAAGGGCTACAAGGATACCCCTGCCTCCTTAACTCCCTCCAACCACCAGGCAGCACACAATATGAATAGACTCTCTGAAACAAGTCAGAACATTCTGCCAGAAGGTGCGTTTTGTGGACAGTGGTTCCCTCCACGGCAATTGATGCTGAAAGAACCACGCATGGACATATGGTGGTGTCTCAAAGTAGCCGACTCCCAAATCATCCAACACTGATCATTTGTAACAACAAACCAAACATTTTTGGGGGTCCCTATTTTGAGAAACACTCACATCTCTTCGCAAAGCATAGAAAGTCGCTTTGCGAAAATGTGATCAGCGAAAGAGATAGCAAGTTGCAGCTGTCGTCCAAAACGACTGATTCAAACATGCTTCTACCCGCTGCTGATTGCTGACCACAAAAAAAAATATCCGTTTTCGGCCCTTGGCTGCCCTGGTTACCCTGGTTGCAGGCCGAGATTCAATACACTGAGGGACAGTCACATCTGCTTTGGCATGCTGAACCACATCCAATTGGAGCATCGCATCTGACGAGCAGCCGGCCCTATCGGATCCTATGCTGCCATAGTTGGTGAGGCACTCCTAGTAGCTCCAACTGTTCCCCCTTTAAAAAGGGCGTAGGGCAGGATATCCCAAACCGCTCCAAATTGTTCCTTTCCAACCACCAAGTAAATGTGCCCCAACTGTCTCTCAGCTCTCCTGGATGTGGTTGTAACTGGGACAGTCCCCATAGCAGCCCTAGAAGGGGGGTTACCCCTATACGCTGGTGGGGTACCAAAAAATGGTGTGTTTATTGTTAAAGATGATCAATTAATTATCAATGGATGATTTGGGGGGTCCCGCATTTTGAGAAACACCCATATCCATAGTGCACCAAGCACCCATCAGCAAATTCCAAATATAGCGATAGAGACATTGGTAGTTTATCACCAGCTCAGCAAGAGTCTCATCAAAAATGCCGGAGATTGTTTGGGGACCAATGGGGGAGCTAATCAAACATGGCAGCCTACCAACGATTGATTCGGGCCCATCACTAATTCTAAAATCACTTGCTTGTGGGTCAAAACCCTTAGTCCCCCTGGTTCCCAAAAATCACCAACCAGGCTGTTTTCCCTATTGTTAGTTCTTATCCCAACCATGAAATTGATGGAGCTAACTGCTTGACCCTTCCGCTCGCCGTTTGGTGGTGGTGACGTACCAGGCCGGCCACCCGTAGCCCCCGACCCGGCCGCGCCGTCGTCCCGTCCCGTCCCGGATCCCCACCGATCCATTGCTTCGGAAACGTCTTGCTGTTCTCCAAAATCGCTGGCTCTAAACGAATCCCCAGCACAGACCTTTGGACGTTCGTGCGGTGCGGTGGTGTTCAGGTTGCGGATGGATCCCTCCTCGCCTTCGCGCCTGACACAAGATATTAGGTGGTAGCCATAGGGGACCCCCAAAAGCTATGGTTGGTTTATAGACTATAAATGGTTAATAGTGGATGATTTGGGGGGACCCCTATGACTTGAGAAACCACCAAATAGTAGGTAACCAGGAACCCCCTGGCGTCGGGATGGTTACATATTAGCGAGGGGCAGGGTATGTCTGTTGGTTGTTTTTGGAATGAATGGTCTTCAGGAAATTTCCCTCCAGAAATATGCATGTTCTATTGAGAATTCGTCCAGAGCGGGTGGAAATTTGATACAAACAAGAACATTGACCGTGATTGGCCGACAATGCTGGAATAGCGAATAAGACTGGTGTCGCGTAAGAGTAGAATCAACATGAATCGACAGTGCTTGATAGTTGACAACCGACCAACGGTGAATCTGAATGATCACATCAAATCAACATCCATAAGCTCAATAAGCAACACAATGTTCATACACAACGAGCAACAACAGGGGCGGATGCACCCTGTACGGTCCATTCCTTGCTGTTGCAACTGCAATGATTCTCTGTGTACCGCAGCGCTACCTTGAGAACGTCTGCCCTGGTAAGGGGGCTGGTGGCTGCTCGGTCGAGCGGCCAAGTCATCCCAAGCACGAAGCAAACCACAAATGCCACTTCGAAGAAGAGCATCAACAGGACAGAACCTCCAGTGTGGACCCAATGGTTGGAGTTGCCCTCCCGCATTGTCCCTGTTCATTTCTGGTCGGTGGATATGCCTGAAGTGATTGGAAACGTTGGTCCGGAGGACTATGACGACCCGTTTTCACATGGAGAATTCCATTCTCCTTTGCTTCCATGATGCTCTCTCTTCAGGACCACAGACCATGTGACCATGACCTACACCCATGCAGCTGAAGATAGTTGGCTGTGGGTTCAGACCTTGTACATCCCTGTACCCATTTTTTGACAGTTGGTTGTGACCTCCATATTGAGAATGAATGAGATACGAGTACAAGGGTCCCACACATTCATTCAGTACACTGAATCAAATTGAGCTCTTTGCAATCGAGGTGCCGTTTCTTCCGAAAACTCTCATGGCCCATGGTTCTTTGGGCTCCGAGTTTTCTTGCTGGTCAAGGGCCGGCAAGTGCACACCCAATGAGCTGATCGTGGAACCCCAGCAGAAGAGTGTGTAGCAAGTGAAACCCACATCCTGCGCGCGAAACGCGGATCCAGCCATGGAAACTGCGGCTGTCCAAAGCTTGGCAGAGTATCCAACGAGTTTTTTAAGTCCTAAAAATCTGAGTTTCCAGCTTGGACTCTTTTTAAGTCCTAAAAATCTGAGATTTTTTTTGTCGAAGAAGCAACAGCGGAAAAAGAAGACATTCAGCCCCTGGCTGTCGCATCCGTAGGGAGAATGAAAGCCCCTGACCGCCCGAGTTTCGACAACAGTTGGAGCCCATGGAGACGCCGGAAGTGCAGGACTCGAGAGGACGACAACGATGGAGAAAAATGGCAGTGGTTACCAACCAACTGTTAATAACCACTAGGGAAAATAAAAATGTTTGAAACCACAAACCAGTTGTGCTTGTTGGATTGGTGGATTGAGTTCTGTTGGAGAAACTGCTGAGCACCACTATACCAAGATGTTGGCAGAACACAACGCTTAACTCTTGCACGTCGAAGCGGGACAGGTGTCTCCCTGTGAGGACGGGCCCATCCTCCTTGATCTACCATTTGTTTCCACCACTCCTGGGGGCCGCTCCTGGCCTCGCTCCCCCTTCCAAGACATTTACGGATAGCCCTGGCTCCAAGCAGCTCTCTCCCAACCACCTGCCCGGCCAGCTATTATCAACACCCCTTCAAACGACACATATGGAAGTTTCTCAAAATAGGGGTATCCCCTAATCATCCATTTATAGTCATTTATAGTAATAAACCAGCCATTTTGGGGGTCCCCTATGGCTTGAGAAACGACACATCTTCACCATCTTTGCCTTGCTGCAAACCAGTCTCCTCACACTTGCCCTTGCAAGAAATGACGCAATTGCTGTGCGACGTGTTTCTTTCTGCTTGGGCTGCGAATCTCGACGTTGCATAGATGACGACTTCGCGAAACCGAGAGCAGGCAATGAATCAGCGAGGGTTGCAGAGCGGAGAAGATGACAGAACACAAGACTTACCCTATGGCAAACTAACATCAACCCGGAAAACCACCCAGCTTAATTAGAAGTTTTTAGGATGTTGATTTTCCACATCTGAGTTGGTTTGCCCCACGGGAATTGCTGGCGTTTCTCTCCTGGCATTTTGAACCCCAAGGTAAGTTGCTGTGGCAAGGGAGCTTCACATTCGGGGGACTCCATGTCCCTACCCATTCAGTAGTTCAGAAGTGGAAGCAACGAGAGCAATCAATGCGGAAACAAAGAGTGTGGGTACAAGTCGAGGCAAACAACAACCATTTTTACTTGCGGAAAAGATGCAAAGTCAATGCAAAAAAGCGGTCTCCGCCTCTCTCTACTCACCACCAACCCAAGTCTCGGGAACCAAACACCATGAATTCTTGGGGACCAACAGCTTGACTGCCGCAACAGCTTCCGCTTGTCACCCCGGGGGTCCAGCGAAAAGAGCCCGTTGACAGGCGGCTGGTTCAAGTGAAGAACCAAGTAGAAGAGGAAAATGTAAGCGATCACGTCCTTGGCGGCACTTTCCAAGGATGGTCAGCTAGCTATAGCTAGCTTGTCAATGCAAAAGCTCCTCTGGTTGGTAATTGAACCACCTCCATGAATGCGCAAGTCAACCAACCGTTTGGCGATACTAAGGAAAAACATGTTTGAAACAACCAACCAGTCATATTAAATCTGATGGAAATACAAGTTTTGAACACAGCTCAATTGATATACAGTATGTTGACATGGTGGTTTCTCAAAATATGGGACCCAAAAATATCCTTTATATCGACCATTTTCAGTAATACACCAACAATTTTTGGGGGTTCCCTATTTCGTCATACACCCACATGAAACATCCCACCAAGGATTACTGTTTCCTACCGGTCCTGAGTTGAGGCAGTGGTTGGTGTTAATCACTGGTGCTTTCCATTGAAAGTGGAAACAAACCACTGACCGTATCATGATCTTTCCACCTCGATAAATTCTAGGGATCCTTCTCTGAAACACATCTATTTGACAAGAATAAGATGAATAGACTGCAAATTCTCAGGCTGAAAAAGGGACGACGTTCATGGAAGCAACCTAATCAACTCACATCTGGGTGTTTCTGAAAATAGGGGACCCCCCAAATCATCCACTTTATCAACCATCTATGGTGCTAAATCCACCATCACTTTGGGGTTCCCTCTGGCTTGAGAAACCACCATATGGTGGTTTCTCAAAATATGGGACCCCCAAAATGGTTGGGTTAGTACTACTAAATAACTATAGATGGATGATTTAGGGGTACCCCTATTTTGAGAAGCCACCATATATCTACCAATATGTTGGTAGAACGCTTAACTCTTGCGCGTCCCAAGGAAGGGGGACAGGTGCCTCCCCGTCATTTCAACAGGAACCCAGCTTCAACAGGGGCGGCTGGTGCAGGATCCATTGGCACAGGGCCGCTGCGGTATCCACAACGGTACCGTTCTGATTTCTGGACGGTAACGAGCCAAGCCGGATCTTGGTTCAAGGCCAGTCATTAACTATGACTGACCAAGATTTCACCAAGATTTCAAATCATGAACAGCTTAACCAATAGGTGGTCATTTCCAAACCAAGATTGTCATTAATCAATGACATTGGTTACTTGTCAGGATCAACTATTTTCATATCATTGACCATCCAGTGGCCATCCAAAAACCATGGGCCATCCAGCACCAGCGTAAGTCGCTACCCCGCGGGGTACTGTGGGTGGAACTGCCAAGTCCGTTGGGTTTTCCATTGTTGGTCCCTACAAGGTGGGCCCCCCTGGTTATAAGTTGATTAAGATTCGCCATTCAACAAGCTAGTTATATCTTCCATTTCACTGGTAGTTACCCTAGTTATGTTCGCCAAGTTAGCTAACTACCCAAGTTATAAGTTATAGTTTCCATAACTGGTAGTTACCCACCTTGTAACTGTTGGCTTTGGCATCGAAGGCTTTGGGACGACTCGTTCTTTTACTGCTTGGGCGCGCTTAGCAGCGGCTCCCCTGCTTGGAGGATCGTCCCAGTTCGGAAGTGGCGCATGGTTCAGCCCAATGACTAGTTCAGCCATTTACAAATGATGTACCCCACAAAAATGGCAGTTACTAACCATGGTTGCATTCACCCCTTCCTAAGTGGGATGATCTGCCCAAGTACTTGTGAACTGGATAAGTCAACTTTTGTTTATCATCATGGGTAGTTCCTAACCCTGGATAGGGTAGTTGCTAAGCCATTTAAAAATGATGTAAGCCACAAAAATGGTCGACCTACTAACCATGGATATTGACATTCACCGCTTGGGATCCCTGGGATCATCATCCCTAAGCCAGTACCGAGCTGCTGGACAGGCCCATTTGGAGATGATCTGGACCTCAGATCGACCAAAAGGAATCCGACCCCAGGGATTCGACCCCATGTCAACGATGGTTTAACCGTCAAGAACCGTGATGTTTACCATGATTGACTATGTTAGATTAAGCATTTTCAACCATGATGAACCGAAATCAAGTATATATGTATGTGATCACTATTGATCAATATCAATCATGATTACCCATTATTAACTGCATGAGGAGCCATTATTATAGTACTTACCATAATTGATGATCATTCTTAATCATGATGAGCCATTCCCAGCCATGAATGACCATTGTTAACTAATTCAACATGATTGATCATAATCAATTGCTATTAGTCATGATTGAACACTGAATGATTAAGCATTATCAACCATGATAACCACTCTCAAGCATGATGAACCACTATTAACCATGATTCATCATTGTTGAGCATGATTAACCATTATCAATTATATGAGTAACCACTATCAACCATACTTGATCACTATCAATCATGATTAGCCATTATCAACCATATTAACCACGATTCACTAATATTTACCATGATCAACCATTGTGAACCATTCTTAACCAACTGAAATTCATCATGAACTTAATTTGGTGGTTTCTCAAAATAGGGGTACCCCTAAATCATCCATTAATAGTCATTTATAGCAATAAACCAAGCATTTTTTGGGTCCCTTATTTTGAGAAACCGCCATTTGTCAAAACGTGAAACCACGTTAGCGCGGAAAAAGAACATGCAGCGCATCTTCAGTCCAAAAGCTTTGCGAGTTGGATCATCCGAAGCTCAGCTGCTGGCTTCGGTAGCTGGTTCCTCCAGCAAAAACTTGGAAATATGGCTATGGGTCAATATTAACCAACCAATAATAGGGGATAATACCCAAAAATAACAGGGAAACCATGGGAAATGATAGGGGAACCAGGGGTACAGGGTTTTGACCCACTGCCATATCTTGTGATGATCACCATCAAGCGCAAAAAACCACCTGCTCAATGTTAATTATATAGCTGATGTTGCCATACTCTTCGTGCCTGAAAAAATCCGAAAAGCGAAGTCAGCTGAATCAGTCGTGGTTAATAATCATGATTAATTAATAATAATCAAGTTGGTGTTTCTGCTCAAAACTGAAAGCAGAAGTTGTGCAGTCCATGTGCTGATGTCAACCCGACGAATCAGCGACTTCCTGAGAATGATTGCACCGGGAAACCCCCTTTGATGGAGATAAAAACATGAAATTCTTATTCATATGGTGGTTTCTCAAAATAGGGGACCCCCCAAATCATCCGATGTTAATTAATCATTTATACAAGTAGCAATAAACCAGCCATTTTTGGGGGTTCCCTATATTGAGAAACCATGTACCCACATAGAAGCGACGACGGCCGCGTATCTGTGGCATGACAATAATCGAACCACTGCCCAGCATTTGGAGTACACATACTGCTTGGGGTCTAAGCACCATTTGGTTCGATACTGACGACTCGTTGATACTGACAAGCATAAGTATTGGTAATGGTCCATCGTGTTTAATCTGTTGATCATCAGAAGCCAATCACTACTTTGTAGCTGTTAACTTTAAATACCATCATGATCTTAATTATCAATGGTTCATGGCTAAACACTATCGAACATGGCTAATCATATGAACATAAATGTGTTAAAGCTCATTTATGGGGGTACCCCCAAATCATCCCATATTAACTCAACCCTTATTTTCTTAAAGCTTATTTCGGACATACCTAAGTCGAGCTGAAAATATCTTCACCACCGAAGCCACTTGAGCTTGGGTTCAAACTTTTAGGGATTCCAACTTTGCAGTACCGGGCAACTACTGAGACCCCAAACCGCCTAGCAAAACATCCTTCAAGAGCGAGCAAATTACTTTTCATGGTAGATCCACATTAATGAACCACCCCCAGCTGAACCGTAAGTAGCTCGCATTTCACTGGGGTATAACTAAGCAAATGGTTTATTAATAGGTATAGGTTATCCATGAATTTTCCATAAATAGCTAAAGATTATCGCATTTCACCATCAAATCTAGGTAGCTCATTGATCTCAGTTGATCTAATAAGATACTTTCACCATCAAATCTAGGTAGCTCATTGATCTCAGTTGATCTAATAAGATACTTTCACCATCAAATCTAGGTAGCTCATTGATCTCAGTTGATCTAATAAGATACTTTCACCATCAAATCTAGGTAGCTCATTGATCTAAGATAAAAGGTGACAGTAATGTATGGAAGATTCATCTGGGATCACCCAGGGCCAAGAGTTTTGACCCACTTCGATGGGCATCTGCTTGTAGCTTGTGGCAGTCAACATGGTCAATTCGGTATCAGTTCAGCTACTTGGTGCAACTAAGCATGGTTAGATAGATGAGGACCCTAACCCGGGCGCTGCACATCCAAGCACAACTAAACACCTGCTGAGGATTTCTGCAAGTTTTTTCGGGCTCACGTGGCATGATAAAGTCTTTGAGAAGTTGCAAAAACACTGGCAATACGCAGTGATTTATGGTTTAGGGTTTTAGGGTTTTGGTTTAAGGCTTTTAGGATTTTAGATTTTGGTTTTATGGTTTTAGGGTTGACAGGTTTAGGGTTTGATAACTCAGAAGCTTAAAAACAGTGGCTCTGCGCAGAAATTTGAGCGTTGGGAAATGTTCTCAGTCAAGGGTGGGCAAACGTGGGGTTTGCAGCGAACATGTTTTTCTGCTGTTTGATTGTCCATCCTTGGCTGATCAAAAGCAGCCCTGCCGTTGGGGTTGAAGATTCATCGATTTTGGGCGATGTCTTTCTCTGACATACTGTCCACAGTAGCACCCTTGAAGCTGTCAAAAAGTGAAAATCCTGGAGCCACCTCTCTCTGTAGTCGTTTCAAGGTCACAAGAGCGTCATGACCCAATAGCTATTCATCAACCGTGAACCAACCATGAATCAACCATAATCATTGCTTATCAAACCAGTCATAGTTGTTTCATATCCCTATGAACCAACCTCAACCAACCTATTGACCAACTGTAATCATAGCCATTAACCAACCATTATAGCCACTAATCAACAGTTAACCAACCATTAATCAACCAACCTCAACCAACCTGAGCTGCTTGCTCGCTTTGTCCCGTTTGGTCGTTTGCTGCGGCTGGGGGG
>VSDK01024294.1:339498-358051 GCA_009767595.1 Symbiodinium kawagutii
CTGGCAACGCGGAGCCACCGCGGACCCGCCATAACTTTTCGACGGTCCTGGCGCGGTGCCCTTAATGGCTGGGTGTATCGCAAGGTTGTGGATGGTTTAATACTAGAAATGATTTATATAAATCAATAAAAGGATGATACCTGGGGGTACCCCTATAACTTGAGAAACGCCCATGCAAGCTAAACAGATGGGCCCCGCACGTTACAAGTTTCAGATTGGACAACCAGCTAGGTCACTATCTACCACAACTGCTCGCTGCCCAAATTTTTTGGCAAGGAATCGCTCACGTTTGGGGACCCCACTTTTGTGCATCAAACTATGGATGGTAACCTCCAACTATCCATGCTGTTATAATGTTGACCTTCGGGGGTACCATCTTAATAGGAAACCGATAGGCTCAACTGGGGTATACCCCGTCTTAATCAACCAGAGCTCAATCCAGGGTTGGCATCAATTCAAACCACCCATTCTTGGTAGGCAAACCGGGAACCCCGAATGTGTTGTACCATCGGTTTCTGGAGGCGTATCATGCTTCGTTCGGGAACAAACCATCTGAGAATCACTTCCGTGGATAGTTGAATTGCATACCCTGCGTTACACGATCGCTTTTTCGGGCCAAGCATGTCTGGCTGCCCCCAAAACATAAAACACAGATCAAACACCGGCAAATACGTGAACAAAATCAACATTTTGCGCAATGCATCGCATTGCCAGCACTATCTGAGCACACCCCCATCTAACAATCATGAGAACCAAGGCCACTAAGGTACCATTTGGTTAGACCACTCCTGGTAGCTCCAGATCGCTCCCGCTTTTAAGGGCCAGTGGCCGGGATACCCCTGGCTCCAGCTGCAGCACCTAATCAGCGAGGTACCGAATTCAACAACCGTTGCTTCCAACTGGTGCAGCGCCAAGTGACTGAACTGCAACGCCAGAACTCCCCGAGAGCCAACAAGACGAGCTTGACCAATGGCACGACGATTGCAAAAATGGCTACCATGACCTGAGTGAGGTCCAAGAGGTATGTTTACACAAGTCTTATTCTTATGAAATGGAGGGAGGTTTCGGACTGCTAACACATACCGTGGCTGCCAATTTCAAGCTGCAGATTTCGCCGATTTTTTCAGCATCCCTTCTGGGACCAGAATGGGGGCCTTACAATATTCAATGTGTGATTGTCAACCCTCAAGCGTCCAAAACACTGATCATTGGGCTAGGGGAATCAAATGGAATCACGGGGTTTTCAATTTTTTCATGGAGGTCCGGTGCCGTGGGCATGGTGGAATGGTGCGTTGATCACAACCCAACGGACCGTCCCAGCTTACAGCCCCAGAACCTGTGAGATCTAGAGGGTCATTTCTTGTGAAAGGAGATCCACAGTGGGAGAACGCTTTTTTTCTGGGAGGATGTCCATCAATTTCGCTACATGTCATGTATGTGTTTTTTGTCCAAAAATGGTGTACCCTCGTCAAGTCACTGGCAGTTTCCCTATCGCGAACTGAACTTGCATGGTTAGTAACTTAGTACCAACATTTGATGGACAAACCCACAGGAATGATCTTTTTCCGATAATGATCTGATGATGTTGTATTGTTACACCAGCAATGTCTCCTGAGCACTTTGCCTATATCCATGCTTGGTTGTAGAGGCGACCAGCGGCTTACATGCTTATCATTCACAACCGAATGGATTTTGTCTGACTGAAATGATCACTGAATGATCCACAGCTGATCATCTCCACTTATCACACAATGATGATCCCCAGAAGCCAGCTGAAAACCTCCTGGCCTTCCCCTTTAAAAGGCTACACGATACCGCTGGCAGCAGACCAGCCAGCCCATGACGCGAAAATCTGCTTCCCAGTGACTGCACCAACCCACGAGCCGGTCTCTCCAAGCGTATGAATGAATTCGACCGTGCTGTCCGACACGTGTTCCAGTTCCTGGATTTGCGGGCGTTGTTTTCACCCGGTCCACCGTCCCATCGTGAAGAAAATTGTAACAGGAATCACGCGTGCTGTGTCAAAACAGAGCGATTTTCAACTTTGTTCAACTTGACACACAACAGTTTCCAGCGGAAATGCGATCAGTTGTGCCAAATGACGCAGCCGGTTCTTCAAACCTGATACGATTGGCTGGTTTTTGTACCTTTTTGTTGAGTTGCCAGGGATTGTTCGGCTATATGGTGGTTTCTCAAGTCATAGGGGTACTCCGATATCATCCTTTATATTTGCCATGACTAGTACTGTATTAAACCATATCAAACCAACCATTTTTGGGGTCCCCTATGGCTTGAGAAACCCCCATATACCGGGGCCTTCACTGCAGTTCTTTTTCCAGTGTCAATGGCTGCCGTCAGCTCAACTGGTTTGAATGTCATCATTTGTTGCGATGGAATTCTTAGCATAAATAGTTGTAGGATGATAACTGGGGGGTCCACTGTATTGAGAAACCAAATAGGTTGCTTCCAGTCGCCACGAAATACTGTAGATTGAAACAGTGGGTAACCAGCAACCTACCATTGGTTTGACCTTGGTTACCGATGCTAACTGGAAGCATGGCATCATAGATCCAGTCCCAAGACTTGACGCCAGGTCTCAAGGAAGTTTGCTGCACCAATGGTCATGTTGAAAAGAGTGACCTGGAGGTAGCGAGGTGCCAGCGCTCTGGTTGCAAGCCATTTTCGGGCTGGTGGTTCACGGTGGTGGTGGTGGTGAAACATGGCGTCTGAGATTGGTGCATGGTGGTTGCCTCAAGTTGCGAATCACACGGATTCACGAGGATGGTGATGATCACTGGCATCCAACAACCATCGATTCATGATAGGTAATGATACTAGATACATAATGACAAGAAGGCAATTGATGATGGCGACTATGGCATGGGTTAAGAATGATTCTGATCAGTGGCGACTCATCATGGCCAAGTTGACTATGGGGAATAGCCGTTATAAATCATCAATTCATGATTGTCAATAATTGCCAGTAGCGGTTGATGATTGGGAATCATCAATTGTAATAGCTATTCATGACGCTTAACAATTGGTTCATGGCCATGGCGATTCGTAAAGGTATATGGCTATGGGTCAAAACCCTGTACCCCTGGTTCCCCTATCATTCACCATTGGTTTCATTATTATTGTTGGATATTGTTGGTGGAAATCCCCTATTAGTTGGTTGATTAATATTGACCCATAGCCATATTAGATGATGATGGCTAACAATGGCTAACCATGATCCGTTCATGATGGCTAGCGTCGATCGATATTGGTCAATGCGGATGAGGAGCAATTCATGATGCTTAATGATGGTCAATATGGCTGTGGGTCAATATTAACCATTAATAATAAGCAACAATAATAGGGAAAACAATGGTTAATGATAGGGGAACCAGGGGTACGGGGTTTTGACCCACTGCCATATCGGTTAATCAAGTTTAATAAAACTCCATCAATGACGGTTAACGATGGTGAATATCGGTTAAGGGCAATTGATAATGATTACAGCTGGAAAATAACTGTGATGGTGAGTGCTGGATAGTGATAATGGCAGCTATTGGCAACGGTAGTGACTGGCTCAGCATCAACCTGCCATGTCAACCTGGGGGGATAACACCAATTGGTACTGCCTGGAACCCTGTTGGCATGTTGAACATAGCGATTTTAATCAACAAACCTGATAAAGAGAGGTCCTGCTGCTGATCATGATACGGCTGTGGTGTGGGTCAATACACTGTACCCCTGGTGAACATCCAGTGAATGGACAAATGAGTCAGTCTTTCTCAGGATGTTCACCTTGCGATTGTTGGTTGGTTGTGAAGTTATGACCCATTCCCATTCCTTGACCCGCCAACTGTTGCTTGCTACATTCCAGATGCTACGACCTTCAACGTTGGTGATGTGAGGCCTGTGGTGATAGTAAGAAACCAAGATGAGTCGGAGACCGGAGACAGTTGAACCTACTAAGTTTCTATATGGAAATTGTGCAGTGACGAATCTACATCCATCTCAGTTGGACTCCGTGCAACGGTGATCGTGATCTCCATGGCCCTGCTTGCAAGGACCCAGGCACGAAGAGGGCAGGAATCAGCAAAATGTAGCTGCAAAACAGCAAGGCAAGGACCCAGGTAGCTGGGCGACCTGGGCGGCCCCAGGAGTTTCCAACGTTGAGTGATTCGCCACGGCCGGGGGTTAGCATCGTCCATGAGATCATGATCCATCGAGATGTCTCATCTGCCGGGTAGGGGCTGGTATCATGGGTATATCTTCAACGAATTCTTGGATCTTCTCTGGTTAGTGGTTTCAACCGCTGTGAAAAACATTAGTCAACCTACCATTTGTTAATAACTAATAGGGAAAATAAAAATGTTAATCAAACCACCAACCAGTGAACCATCATTAACCATTAGTTTCCCTATAGTTTGTTGGTTATTAACCACCATGACATTGGTTGGTTAACTGCTTGACCACCAACCCCAGTTCTGGTTACATGGCAGGGATGTGTGCGGCCGCATCACCAACGACGCTGCTCCGCTCCGCTGCTGTGCCAAGGAACGGCGTTTGATCTCCTCAGTGCGGACGCCACGACATCCCTAGACATCCAACCGACTCTCCGTGCTGAGATCCCAGCTCACACCGATGTCTGAAAAAGGTCCTGGTCTTCCCAATCAAGCTTATGGCTTATAATAATGACCAACCAAATCATAGGGAAAACAATGGTGAATGATAGGGGAACTAGGGGTACAGGATTTTGACCCACAATATAATCAAAACTGACATGGTGAAGCAACCAGCTACTATATGATTTATACTGGTTAATCATGATTGATAGTAGGAGATAATAGCTAACAATGATGGTTCAACAGCTATTTGGTGGTTTCTCAAAATATGGAGCCCCAAAGATGGTTAGTTTATTACTACTAGATGATTACTGTTGGACGATTTGGGGGTACCCCTATTTTGAGAACCCCCCCAATTCGGCAATACAACAGCGTTCAGATGAGTTAAGAACTATGGCTGTGGGTCAAAACGCTGTACCCCTGGTTCCCCCCTGTTAACCATTGTTTTCCTTTGGTGGAAATCCCCCAGTAGTTGGTTGATTAATATTGACCCATAGCCCTATTGCCACAATGGCATGGAAAAGTCATGTTCAAAGTGACAAGCACTAAGCATGGCCACTATATAAGCCAACGAAAACAAGGGGGCTATGGCCTTCCTTCTGCGGCACGTGCCACACGTCTCCGCCAGGTTTCGTTGATGTCACGTCTTCGGTCATAAAAATAGGCTGCGGCCACCACAACAATCAGGCTTGAAGTCAAAATCACCTCAGGCTGCTGGAGAGTTGGGAATCTGTTGGCTTTCCGTTGTGGCTTTCCATCATTTTTAGGACGCAAAGGTTGCCCATGTTAGCGACAAATCGCTATGTTCATGGCAACTAAGCTGATCATCTGATCGATGTCCATGAACCAGGTCATTGTTGTCGATAAATATTGACCCATAGCCATGTTGGTATATATCCCCTATAACTGCTAGTTATCAACCCCTACTATTAACCATATTAACCAGCTATTCTTGGTTGGTCAATATTATATTAACCTCTAGCCATAGGAAGTGGTCCCTAACCATGGTTTTTAGAGGTTATAAGCTAGCCCATAAGGCTTATAACCATGGGTTATAACCCCACCTATAGCCATTTAACCAGCTAGGCTTCACCATCAGTGCTCCTACAACTCGGCTGATCGCCACGTGACTGCGGTGCGGTTGACCACGTCCTGGCGTGGCACCAATCTGCGGGCCCCACTGCACCCACGACGCCCCGAGATCGGAGGGCAGTTGGGGGTTCTGAAAATGGGTAACATTCCCTACCCTTCCAGTTACCATTATAGTAGGTAACCAACCCAAAACAACAATGGGAGAAACCACCTGGTTACCTGTTACAATGGCAACTGGAAGCCTAGGGATTGCTATAGTTACCATAATAAGAGAATTCATTTCACCCATACTTAATACCATAGGGAATCTACTGTTACCTTGCAACAGTGGCTTACCAGAATAATGTGACCCATTTTAAGAACCATTCTTAATGAATAATAGTTGGTATATCCCCTTCTTAATGACCATTGCGTATTATTGCACATTATCCACTTCTGGTTATTCATAGTTTCTGGCGAACAATGGTTGACAATGGCTATTGAGAAGGGGATAATGTGCAATCATAGGGGATATACCAACTGTGATGGTTGGTTTATAAGTATGAATGGATGATAACTGGGGGTCCCCCAGCTACCAAGAAACACCCACTTGGGCATCCTGAACTTACATGGCACCAATGGGTCCCACCAAAAAATGATCATTTTATATTATTTTATTAGGAAACCACGGGTTTTGGGGGTGCTACTATTTTGGCACATACCCATGTGAAGCAATGAGGTCAACATCAGAAAACACTCCTGTGACCTTTCTATCGACCAATTCTGCAATCTATATATGATTTGTTTACTGTTTTCGGAGATTTTCACTTGATTGGTTGATTAGAAAAATCCACAGTAAACCATATTGGTAGCTAAAACTAGGCTTTCCAACGTAGATGTTCCATCAACCAGTGATATGGCTGGGGGGCAAAACCCTTAGTCCCCCCGGTTCCCTATCATTAACCCTTGTTTTCCCTATGAAATTGGTGGTGGAAATCCCCCATTAGTTGGTTGGTTAACTGCTTGACCCAACGCGCCATGCTGACCCTCGCTATCTCTCCTTCGGATTTCCATCCAGAGTGAGCCCCATGGCTTTGGCGACTAAGGAAATCCTGTCTAATCCTACCCTGCAACTCCGAGCCAAATGCGGTGTCAAAACGCTGGAGAAAGCAAAGAACTTGCACGATATGAGCATTGACAACCTGGACTTAGCCAGTATGTAAGAATTATGAAGATATAACCACGACTATTTGTGACATGATTAATAACCACCATCACCGGTTTTTGATCATAACTATTTTTCTTTGGAACTCTGAGCATCTGGATGCATCTGGCAGTTTTGTGAGAAAAAACAGGGCGACCCCCCAACCAGCAGCAAGCATCGGTCAGAGTACATGGCTTCGCTGAGGTTTCCACAAAGGTGGAGTCACAGTCATTGGCGGCACCACCGCAGCTTTCATCGCTTTGCCGTCCTTGCCTATGGCAAAGGATTGCCGAATTTTGAAAAAATCACACGCGTGTATAGGTCAACATCTACATATATATATATATTTATTCATTTATTTATTCATTCATTCATTCATTCATTCATTCATTCATTCATTTCGTTTGTTTGTTATTTATCTATTTATTGATTCATTCATTCATTTGTTTATCTATTTATCTATTAATCTATTTATTGATTTATCTATTTATGCATTCATTTATTCGTGTATTCATTTATGTTTAGATGTACATCTAAATGTATACGTAAATGTGTAAAAAATGTGTATGCAAACGTGAATGTATGTAAATGCGTATATCTGCAAAAATATATTTGTATGTGTACAAATACATCTATGTAAATATTCACCATACGACTGTACATCACTGAGGGGATCCCCAAATCATTCTTCTTTTAGCGTCTTTTACTAATACACCAAACCATTTCTGGTTGGTGGTTGAACCACCCCTATGAAACATATTGGTCAACCAACCATTTGTTAATGATTACTAGGGAAAAAAAGTCAATCAAATCACCAACCAGAATAATTTTATTTATATACTACCTAAATATTGTCTATGTAACCAACCATTTTGGGGTACAGTGAAACCATTGTTTAAGAACCCACTGCATTAAGAACTTGAGGGGCTGGAACCTTTGGACCACGACATGAACCCTGGGCAATTGAGAATAAGAACTTCAGGGTACCCTCGAAATCTCCTTCAAGTTCTTATTTCAGATCACCTGACATCCCCTATTAAGAATGAGAACTTGAGGCTTGGGCCCTCTCTGACAGATACAGACTTGGAATGGGTCACAAACCTCCAACACAAACCTTCCTTTCTGTGCCAACACGACATCCCTTTCCCATCATAAACGGCTGTGGGTCAAAAACCCTGGTTCCCCCTGGTTCCCCACCATTAACCAGGCTGTTTTCCCTATAAACTGGTTGGTTATTAACCCCCATCATTGGTTGGTTAATATTGACTCATAACCATATATAGCTGGTATATCCACTAGTATTGTTGGTTGTTATCTCCTATTATCAACCATTAACATCCATTAACCATTGTTTTCCCTATGGTTTGGTTGGTCATTATAAGCCATTATTGCTGGTTAATATTGACCCATAGCCAAACCCCAACATCTTCCCAACATGGACGACTCGTGGCGCATCGAGGCCAACAGGCCGGGACGAGTCCCCGAGGGCGGCCAGACGAGTCTCGTCGGCGTCGGCACCGTACCGGGGGGGAAGGTTGGGGAAAGGACAAAACGGGACGACAAACAGGAGAAAAGGAGGAAGTTTATACATCTTAATGTGATTTAATCAGATTATCAATGATTATCATGTATTATCATTGATGTTTACTCATGGTTTACTCATGTGCGTCATCAATATGTCAAAACATCTTTATATTATTAATAAGAACCAGTTAAGAACCCCAGGGTACCCTGAATAACGTGATCCAAAATGCACGTGAAATTTTTGCAATGCTTGTTAAGAACCCCAGAGTACCCTGAAAAAATCTTAAGCTGTTCTTATTCAGCGGTTCCACTGTACCCCAATGTTGAAAAACCACCAGCTCCAAGCTAAAATTTTCACGACTGCGCCTTTTGCAGAGTCGCTTGCTTGCCACTGGCGGCGATCTCGGCTGTCTGGACCCCAGTCATTCCGCCTCAAACGCACACCGAACGGTGGGATGGGGTGGAACTAAGCTTTTTTTTGGTAGATTTTTACGATTTTCATATCCCAAAAAAGTTTTGAGGGTACCAATGTAGCTGTAAGAGAGCCAGGTGGGTCAAAACCCAACAGTAATCTCTGCTGCTCACACCTGAAGGTTTTCGCAGAATGGGGGTAACTTCGTTGGGACAAAGGAACATGGAATGGTGGTGATGTTTCGCTGTGTTCATTCATAGTGTGATCAGCTGCACTACCCAAAACAACGCCATTTTGTTGGGCTTGGGGATGCAGTTGATGATGCTGACACTGCAATCATTCATGACTACTGTAATTACTAACGACAAATCAACGGATCGTCATTACACATTGTATGGTCATTACATCAATTCTTTGACCGTCCATGATCGGCTAAACCCAACATTTATTGACCACTGACGGAGATCAACCATAACTAACGATGCTTGACTGTTCTCAAGAATAGTGAACTATCGCTTCCTGCACTGATTATCCACTATACATGGTCTGAATAATGCTTATCCAGCTTTCAGTATCATTAACCAACATCATTAACCATCATCATTAACCATCATCAACCATCATTAACCATCATTACCCATCACTATCCATCATTACCATTGTTCTATGCATAAACTACTATTATCTTCAACCATCGCAAACTCAAGCGTCAACCATCATGAACCATGCCGCGTCATTGTCATGATCAACCATCAAGAGCAGTCATGAAAAAAGTTTCTGAACCAACCATCAGAAACCAACCAGGGAAACGTGACCAACCAAGCATCATTTGCCAATACTAATTAGAATTAGCCCATCTTAACTATTCAGGGCCATTAACCAGCTTATTAACCATCATGAACCATCGTGAACCAACCGCCCTCACTTTCCCATGGTGCGACCGGGTCTTCGCCACTTCGCCCCTTGCACCTGGGTTTCTCCGCTGATGGTGCCAGCACTGCAAAACGCTCTGCGGCAGTCTGGGTATGGCCTTAGCGACGAAGTTGGAGGTGGTGGTTGATCCCTGGTACTAATAGATTTCTAATGGATTATGTATTGATGCTTAATTGATGGTTAGATGATGGTTGAGTGCTGGTTCAATGATGGTTAAATGCTTGTTGATTGATGGTTCCTTAATGATACTTAGCGATGGTTGATCAATGATGCTTCGATGAATGATGTCTTGTGATGGTTGATATGGCGCATTAATCATACTGGTAGTCAATGATAATGAATGATAATCAATGATGGTTGATTCATGTTTAATTGATGATTAATGTTCGCTAGTGAGTGTTGATGAATGGTTCTTGTTTCATGGTAATGTTGCTTAGCGATGATCAGAGCTGGCTAGATAATCGTAGTTTCAGATATATAAAGTTATATCATGAGAGTTCATGATTGTTGATTCATGTCGATTCTGGTACATTAAGTCTGGATTAATGACTATATTTTCCAACTGATGTTCAATGCATGGCAAATTTGTCATTGATTAGCATGGGGTGTTTCTCAGAATAGAGGACCCCCAGTTATCATCCAGTTACTATTTGTAGTAGTACTAATAGACTCACCATTACTTTGGGAAAGTTCCCAATTTGAAGAAACCCCCATCTCCAAAAATAGGGGACCCCACCAAATCATCCAATATGACCAATTTACAAACCATCCATTTTTGAGGTACCCCGCGCTAAGAAACCCCCATCTCCAAAAAAGGATAGTTCACAATTTCACATCCCAACCGTTGGGCTGAACTGACCCCCTGGCAGCTACTGGCTATGTCCCACGATGGCACTATCTTCACGGTTGAATCAGCAGGACCTGCTTTCAGTCACCAGTGACAACAAACCTTAGCAGGGTGAAAAAAATATTCAGTGAGTATAAGAAGCCAGCTCTTGATTGGTTTGATAATCTTGATAGCTCAGCTCTACCATGATTTGCTTCTTGGTGGTCATGATCTGCTGTGAGAAAGCCGTGGAAAACCTATGAACGCTGCAGTGGTGCAGCAGATTTTGACCCGCTGATCATGGTTGTTCGGAGTGGCTGGTGCTCTCGGCATACTGGTTAATCACAGCTGTTCAGTGGTCACATGGAATGAGCTAATGAGCCGGTGATAGTTGATAATGGTTGCTATTGCGTGCTAGCGGCTGACAGTCGGTCATGATTATCATTGCCGACATCGGTTGACAATGGTTTGATAGTAGACAATGAAAGACAAGCAAAACGGCTGCGTTGGATTGGTGTTGGCGGGGTCATGGTCCTGTTTTTTGTCATGGGCTCACACAAAAATCCCCAGCAAGGGTCGAAACCCTGTAGCCCTGGTTCCTCATCATAAACAGTCATTGTCCCGAACATTGTTGGTGGTTATGCCCCGTCAGTTGGTTAATTGAAGCCTTGACCTTACTGCTTGCCATATAGCCACAGCGGAACTCCCACGAGGTAGCAGATCTCGACACATCACAGCCCCAGTAATCTCTCCATGGCACCATTGGCTCCACCGTTACCGTTGGCCTGCCAGCACGGGGCCCCGCTTGGGTATGGCATGGTCATCCAAGGAGTCATCCATGCATCATGCCTGGACTAGGTGACAACTAGCCGTTCAATGGATTGATGTCCATTGATGGGTGATTCATCATCCACCAATGGTGAATTATGCAAATTCAACGGATGCAATAGGTTGATGTCTCACGGATAGTGACCGTTTTGATCGGCTATGGTCATTTCGGGTGCCACTCCTGAATCCCGATATGGGCAGCTGTGCATGTGCACAACGAAAACCGCTACCGACATGGATAGGGCCGCGGAATTTGTGACCCCTGTGCCTTTGACAAGGAAGCTGCCCTTCACGGGACCATGTGGGCAATCCATGTGCCATGCCTTCGAGGAAGGCAGCTTTTACTGCCACTCTTAGCATCAATTGCCTCTCTTTTTGGCTGAACGCTTTGCGCGTTCAGAACCAAAATCTGGATGTATGGCAAATGGCGAGTGGTAGTGACCTAGCTACCAACCCATTATCATCATTGTATACCCTAATGTTGCTTGCCCTGGAAGGATTCATGATCATTAATCATTTCCCTATCATTAATCCCCTTATCCCCTGTTCCGTTAAGCTTATACACTATAATGTACCCTATCATTAATCATTATAAATCATATATCCTATTATCATGACTATCATGCACCAATGTTGCTTCTTAATCCTCTTATTAATCCCCTAATGTTGCTTCATAAGGGACATTAATCCCTCAATATTGATTATTCATTCCCTTGTTAATCCCCTGTTGTTGAGCCCCTTAAATGAATCATCTATCATCGGATATATAAATGTTTAATTTTGTTTCTAGTAATAAAATGTAGTAAAGCAACCATGTTGTGGGGCCCCATTGTTGATCCCCTTATGAATTCCCTGATGTTGCTTAATATACTTGGAGTAATGCGATCAATCTCCTAATGTTGCTCAATGACGGAGGATTAATCCTCTGATTGTGCTTGTTGATCCCCTGAATCAACCCTCTTGCTTCTTCTTCCCCTTGTCCTGCTGAATTAATATATACCTTGTTTTATCGTGAACAACTCATATACTTCGGTATACCTTGAAGTTAATGTTGTTAATTACTGTGATCGCTTTGTGAATCCCCCGATTTGTTTTCCCACATGAACTCATCAACTCCAAGAGTTTCAATGGTGACACGGTCCACCCTTGGGCAACCGAACCTGGCCACCTGGAAACTCCCGACCCGGACGTTGCTGAGCTTGGGAGATGTCCATTCTTACTCAGTGTAGTCGTGGGAAGCCTGGATGGCACCTGGTACAAGCTGGGCCCCCCAAACGTTATAAATTGGTGATTCGGTTCGCCAACAAGCTTGTTACATCTTCCATTTGCCTAGTAGATACCCTACAACTAACCCTAGTTATGTTCGCCAACTTCTAGCTAACATAGTCGATTATCATCCCTCATAACCACCCAATTAATCAACCATAGCTGGTAGTTAACCTAGTTATGTTCGCCAACGAATAGCTAAGAATTGGGGGCCCCACCTGGGCATGGCGAATCTACTAACAGCGACGATCCGCACCTGGGCGTCCTTGGTATCCTTGGAAGCCGCCTCAGTAGCGAGGCAAAGCTGAGCCGGCCAGCCATCGTTGACCATCAAAGATCCCATGAAAACCATGGATTTCTAATGAAAAAAACCAGTGATTTCTGATGGGAAACCAGTGATTTCTGATGGAAAACCAATGATTTCTAATGGGGAAACCAATGATTTCTAATGGGAAAACCAATGATTTCTAATGGGAAAACCAATGATTTCTAATGGGAAAACCAATGATTTCTAATGGGAAAACCAGTGATTTCTAATGGAAAGCCAGTGATTTCTTATGGAAAGCCAGTGATTTCTGATGGAATTGATGATTAGATCAGTTATATAGATCTAATTTCTTAGATCACCAATTGCTTGGACAGCCACGAATCACTAATGACCCATCAGTTGGAACCCATCGATTTCTTATTGATCTCAGGTCTTTGATGGTCAAAATCATCAAAAGATGGATAATGATTCATGATTTGGGTTGAAAGCCATTGATTTCTAACGGAATCATTATCCATCTTTTGATGATGGTCTAGGATTTCCAAAAGATGAATCATCCACCATATTTTCATGGCCTTTGATGGATTAGAAATCAATTTCCCACCTGTTGCAATGATTCTAATGAAATTCTTCTCCATCAATCATTCACCATCACTCTGACTTGGGTTTGTGCCAAGCGATAATGGTACCCACAAAACCCATGGTTTCATGCTAAAATTAGCATTTTTTCGGTGGCCCATAACGGTTACCCGTCATGGCTTTGCACAAAGCAACGAACTGTTGTGATTAGCATGGGTTGATGCGGGGCCATGGCGGTACCATGCAGCCACGTACTAGTAGGGAAACTAAGCGGCTATAAGGGTACACCATTGGCAGACAAACCCTTCAGAATGATGAGTAGCAAGTGAATGACTTGCGAATGCTTTATGATGTTCCATGTATGGTGTTTGAAGACGTTTGACATAACTACATCAACCCAAGCATACTGCATTTGCCCAAACAGGTGTGTGTCAATCATCAGGGGGTTCATGTCTTAATGGTTGAATTGACAACCATCAGGATGTTAGTGAATGCTGATCACAATACCTGGTTATTACCGTGGAGAATAGATATGTTCTTGTTGAAGCCAAAACTAAACATAGCTGGTTAGTTTCCCTATTCATAATAATCATGTTTGGTTGGTTCAGGACTTCCACCATGGACAAACCGGAAGTTGTTGAACCATTACTGTTAGTTATTATCCCGTATTAACCATCATTAACCGTCATTAGTCATTGTGTGCCATTGTGAGCCAGAGTTATCCACTACTGCATGAACAATCATTGAACCATGGTTATCCCTCTATTTAACCACCATTAAGCATTATCAATGGTTTTAACCCTTATCAAACATTAGTGGCTTACAATGCTTAGCCATCCACTTACCATAGATATGGCCAACTATACGTAGCCGGTTAGTTTCCCTATTAACAAATGCCTATTGTTGGATGCTTTGTAGGTACCTCCATATAAGGATCAACCCCTATACACCAACCCATCTGGTTGGTGGTTGAACCGCCCCTAATGAAAAATATTAGTCAACCATTATTCACACCCAGCGAAGCGGACTTCGGCGGAACGCGGGCCTTCTGCACGCGCCCCAGTCTCTAGTCAACCAGCCATTTGTTAGTAACCACTAGTGAAAATAAAGAATGTTCGAAACCACCAACCAGCCATCCTGGATCAAGGCTGACCCGAGTTCCGGGTCACCCGCTCTGCCCCGCTCGGGGCCCCAGCTGAGCTGACTCTCCACGACCGAGACTCGGTCTTCCAATCCTCGCGGCCTTGCGACCGGTGAATCCGTTGCGCATGACCAGTGGCTGATAGAAAATGTGGGAAACCCTGGGGAAGCCACTACCCTCTGGTACACTAATATAGCAACGGAAAATCCACCAGTTATCAGTTATCAATGGTTTCATAGGGTTTCTCTATAGATCATGGAGATTTTCCAGCCAGCTATGTTAGTTTACCAGAGTGCACAAACCCTGGGAACAAGTCACTCTAAATCAACCGTCCCAAAGTCATTGAGGAAAACAAAGAATGTTCAAAAGCACCAACCAGCCAATCTAGCTGAGAAACAACGCAAGATGTCCCGCCCAAAAACATTGAGCGGCTCAACTATTCCCGTCTCGTGAACCCAGGTGAACCGCATGCAACGATGTCATAAAGATGAACTTGACTGAACTTTCAATGCTTTTCCCAATCATGTGGCATCTGTATGCATCTGTGGCATTGCTTCCACCCAGCCTTCGTTGTTCCGACCTGCACAGCCATGGAAGTCATGGGTAGGGGGGCCTATAGCCCTGACTGAACGTCACAACTTCGCGAATGAGGACTCTTGAGTAGCTATAGGCTATCAGCATCACAGATCAATCTACTTGGAATGATGACTGATCTTTTGAGTAGCTATGACTAATAGCTAGAAGCTAATAGCTAGTAGCTAGTAGCTAGACAACTCTTGAGTAGCTATGACTTACTACTGCTTGCTGATGCCAATCATGAAGCTTCACAGCATCGAAGCCACATGTTCTTTCAAGCTAGCACGATATCCATGGGTATTCCGAGCTCCTCTGATCCTGGGCAGCCTGCAGGGTGCAGCCCGGGCAAATATAAGTCAAGCATTAGGTCATTTAACTGTGGTTCTATGAAGTTATATGTACCATATGTGTGTTTCCAAATAGGGGTACACCCGAATCATCCAATATCAATCATATATAGTACTAAACCAACCATTTTAGGGGTTCCCTATCTTGATAAACCACCATATCTGGTAGCATCCGATCGTTGTATGTCGTTGTCTAACCCAGCGATTTCGAGTGGCAAAGCCCCAGGGCAACCATCAGAAAGTCACCACGTCTATTGCTGTCATGGCACGACCGTCGTCGCGGCTACGCCACGGCATGAGGCGTCCGGTGATGGGGTGTGCCCAACAAATGCTGTGGCGATTGCTGGATGTCCCGCATGTGCGTTGCTTCCCCAAAGTCCCAGGTTGACCCAACCCCCCGGAATTTGCTCGTTTTTTTGCGGGGGGAAGAAAAAAACAACAGAAGTTGAGGGATTTCTGTGTGTTTTTTCCGCAGAATCAGGGAATCTGATCACCTGATTCTATAAGCATCCACGTGATCTAGATGCAAACTAGCCCACTGGGCAAAAGAGAAGCACTCCTGGCACTTCAAAACTGCATATCTGCTGTGTAGAGTACATGGTGACTAGATGTGATTAGCAGAATGTCAGTGCTAGGCATTCAAAATGGCCATGTCGTCCACGTCGTCTTTTTCTGGCGTTCATGAGCTTGATAGTCCATGGTATGTGGGTCCAACACGACATGGTAGTGGCTTGATCCATAGCCTCAGCTTCTGTACGGTGGACGTCTTCTGTTCTTTTAAGGCAGCAACATCAGCATGTGCACAACTGTGACCGTGAAATTTGCAGATTCGTTTGGTATGTCTGTGTGCCAAACTCACATTGGTGCCATTCTTCCTACGGCCAAAGCTTGAGGCGGGCGGTGCGCCAATCAGCGATGAAACCCGTCAGACCCACGAGATGAGACCCCGGCCGTTGGTGCTGGGTTTTTCCAATACTGAGCTAGCCGAGCTAGCCACACAGTGAGGAGAATCAGCTATCCACTACCATTTCATGGTAGCCACATGATTAGTTTCATCTCACCCTTGCTGAGAATGGTTGATGCCAATCATGGCTAGCAACGGTGAAGATACCAGGGACTCACATGGAAAACAACCACAGATCCATAAACCACCCCCAGTTTACCCATATACTAGTTGTTTCTCGTCCAACTTTGGGGGGATAAGATGGATCTACATTATCCATCTGGTAGCATGATCCCCAAAAAATCAAGCAGGCTGCATGACGAAATCGGCTCATTGCTCATTGCACTTGGCAGCAAATGATGATTGCAGTATATCACATCCATCCAACGACAGATTCAACGTAGATTTCACATATTTTTTTCTTATTGACTGGTCTTATTGAGCCGTCACACCATACACATGGTGCTGCTTCTAATGGTCAGTACCTCTCAACAAACCGAAAACTGACTGGATAAACACTGTCCTTCCCCCGGATAAATAGTTCATGGACAAATTTCTTCATGAGTTGATACCGGGTTCTTCAAAAAAACAGCCATCTGAGACAAGCCAGCGCCAAGACCATGGCAATCCCCCGCGCCCCCATTTCAATGTTGATGAATACGGCAGCCCCAAGCCAGGACATAAATGGCTGTTTTTTTTTGAAGGCCGGCAGAAGCCCCAAAACTCCATCAACATTGAAGAAGGGGGCCAGGGGGTTGACAACTTCCACCGGCTGTTTTTTCAGGATGGCTGTTTTTTTTGAAGAACCCGGTATGTCAGAGTCACATGGTATAAACTGGTCAGTGCACATACTTCAGCGGGATACCCACTAAATCAATCCAAAGAAAAGAGATCCAACGAAGCAGTGGAAACAAGGTGTTCTTTTACCACCGTGTGGGATTTGTTGTTGGCTGCCACTATAAATCACAGGTTATAAAGTGTAAAATTAACATCAAATCTAACAAGAATCATGTGTCAAGGAAGTCACTATCATACTAGCTGACAGGGAAACCCCGTGGCTGGTGACTACCACTATACTTCACTGGGCAGTTGGGGGAGCTGCCGAATGCTGAAGTCAGCGTGCTGGACGCTGGCCAGCCATGCTTTTCTGCATCAAATTGCGCTACCTAATCATGAGGGCCTGGCACCGTTCGGAGCAGCCCTTAAAACGATACACTCTAGATGGCTGTGAGTCAAAACCCCGTACCCCCTGGTTCCCCATCATTAACCATTGTTTCCCTATTATTGTTGGTGGTTATTCCCCATTACTTGGTTCATTAATATTGACCCACAGCCAGAGAGTTTACAGTTTCCCAGAGTAAATCGACACGGCACATCGGTCGGGTTCCCAGCAACTGCTGCGCGGAATCGGAAGGTCGAACCGTACCAGCAGAGTGTCTCACTCGATGTGCTGACAAAAATGCGGCGAAGACGCCAACCACCGACCGGCACCAACGTTTAGGTGACCTTTTCGTGACAATTGACGCTAAGGATTCCCAGTGAGTGATGATCATCACAGACATTTAATGCCGGTAACCATCAAGTGACACCAGTAGGGTCTTGACATCTTCGCCTGCAGGGTAGGAACGCCCAGTCTATGCACAGCTTTCAGCTGTTTCAACTGAGTTTCAGCGAAGTTCAAACATTTGGGTGTTTCTCAAAATAGGGGTACCCCCCAATCATCCCTAAATAGTCATGTATAGCAATAAACCAACCATTTTTGGGGTCCCCTATTTTAAGAAACCACCATTTCAAAAACACAATCTAGTGTGTGTGTGTGTGATCAGGTTCCAAGACATTGGCCGATGGCTGATTGAAATTTCTCGACGGATGTTGTCTTGGTTGGAGTGAAGCATCATGGCATATCATGGGGGCAAATCATGGCTACCACTTCGGGTTGAAACTAGCCATGGCATATGGTGGAACCACCATTCGGCTCCCGCCACACAGGCAGGGGGGAAGGCCGGGCCGTCGATTCAC
>VSDK01024294.1:367483-397059 GCA_009767595.1 Symbiodinium kawagutii
TTCCTGCTGGAATGGTGATTTACATTTTCTGGACTGTGTCCTGCTACTTGTAGGGGGGATTTGGTGGTTTCTGAAAATAGGGAACCCCCAAATCATCCCATATGAATCATTCTTCATGAATTGACCAAGCATTGCTAGGGTCCCCTATGGCTTGAGAAACCACCATCTGGTATACAGGGATTCATCCATTTACAAGTAGTACCCGGGCAGTAAGTTTCCAAGGGGGGCCCTGAGCCTAAGGAGCTCATCAACCAGGCAACTGCACCAACCAAGCAAGCAAGCAAGCAAGAGCACCCCGGCAGCCAGCCAAGCACCGGCTGCAGACAAGGGTCTGAAATCCTAGTCCAGCAGTGTTTCATCATGTGCAAGCGAACGCATTTGACGGTATCTTACAACCGTAAACCATTGTAGAGGCCGATGAATCGACCCACCCCTGTATAACCAATGGCATCAGAGTTCAATAAGCCTGGAGTCCACCAATTTGGTGATGATTTTTTCAGAGGCAGATGGCCCCCAGCCTGCAACCTCTCAGCACCGGCCTCGCGAACATTGGCGATGAAGAGAAAGGTGTAGAGTGTGATGAAGAACAAGTAGATGAAGGTGATTACCCAGAAGGCAAGGTCCCTGGCGCGACGAGTGATTCCCTGCCCTGCAGATCGAGTGGTACCCACCAGTCCGTTTACGTCAGCGAGCTGTAGGGTACCATCTATGGCCTAGATATAACTACACTTAGGTGGGTGATAAAACCCAAGTTGTAACTGTGGGGTACCACCCCTAAAAAAAACACAGCATACCGAAAAACATACGAACGGCATTTGGAACACGGAACCCTACGCCATGACAACATCTCCAACTTACGCCTATGCATTGCTACACGAACTGCCCCATCATTTGCTAACTGAAAACCGAATCATTTGCAAAGAAAACACATCAACCAAGGGGTTCAATTCACATTGACGGCCTCAACCCTTGAGGCTGCTAACCATACTTGAGTCCATACTTGTTACTCGAACTCAGCACCAGCTGACAGCAACCAAGGTTGACACCTTCGTCGCCACCAGAGCCGTTGACGCCAGACCATCTCCTCGGTCCACTCCTGAAACGCTGGGGGTTTCAGCCAGCCGCTTGGGTGTTGGATGAGCGAGGTCAAGTTCCTGGGGAAAGGACTGCTGATGTCTATGTGGTGGTTTCTCAAGCCATAGGGAACCCCAAAAATGGCTGGTTTATTACTATAAATGGTTAATAGTGGATGATTTGGGGGTAGCCCTATTTTGAGAAACACCCATGTACGGGCGACGCCACCAATAGAGATCATGGCTCATTCAGCTCCGGCTGTTTCTCTCTTTTGGTTCAGACCGTCTAAGAGTTTGGTACATGCGAAAGCATATTGGAAATATCGAAACAGGCGCAAAACATGTAGATTCATACATGTGGCAGGGACCTTTGGGATACATACATGTATAATGTGTGCTTAAAGTGATAACTATAGGATCTTGCTATTTTGCACACTGGTTTCTCAATTGTCTATTTAATAGGTTTCTTAGAATGGGGGTGTCCCCAAAATCATTTTTTTTAGATACTTATAGCAAAAAAACAAACCTTTTTTGGGATCCCCTATTGTGAGGGACCCCATTTGGGCACGGCTCCAATATTCCGAAAATGGATTAGAATTCGCTACGGTATCATTTTAGCGCCCGATGTTTGTCCGGACCTGTGCACCAACCAATCAAACAAGCCCACTGACCACATCTTCTCGTTGTGAACCGCACCACACCATTTCATTGTAGAGGAAAACACAAAATGTCTTACCCTGAAACAAGTTGTTGAACCTGTCAATAATCATTGATGGCAATAAAGCATGCCGACTCAGACCCCGTTTTCCTTCAAAGAGTACGGATCAAAGCAATTGGGATCGTTTCCGGCGGGTGCAGCACTCCTCCTTCTCAATGACCCGCTTCCTCTGGATCATGTAGACCAAAAAGATGATGCCGTCGCTAAGGAATGCTGTTACCTGAGCAATGCAGTGGCAATTTTGTATCTCGTTCTCCGTATCTCGTTGTGGTTGCCCGACATGTAGCCTGAGTACATGGGCATCTGGTTATGAAAGTGGCATAGCCTATGGTCGAAGCGTCCATGGCGCCCACCCTCAACCGAAAAAGGATCTCGCAACGACGGAGGCCATGAATGTTTAGAAATTACACCATCTATGGAGAGCCCAGGATTTTTGTGTTAATTTTTGGTTCATGAACCTATGCAAAAAAACATACCAATGGATGGCCATCCCCTTCCACAGATCTAGAACTATCTATAACTGAATTTGTGATTTCATGAAACTACGATGTTGGACAGAATGAGCCAGTCACTGCACCACAAACACATAGTCATGGTAAAAAGAACATGTGTAGCTTTGCACCAGGTCATCGACATACAATCACTCTGCAATCGAGGGCTGTATTGTAAATGGCAGTTGCTTCAGCCCCCATATGGGGGGCCACAGATTTCACTCACATTATCCCATCAGTACTTACTTCCAATCGGATAAATCCCTTCACCACCCCCCGTTGAAAGGGATCTAGGGACCCAACTGCTCCCAACCAACAGCCACGCACAGGTTTCTCAAGCAGAACCCCCCAAATCATCCTTTGTGTAAATCATTTATAGTAAGAAACCAACCATTACAGTTGGTAGATCCTCCATTATTTCTTTTATCCCCTTGTTTGTAATGTAAATCATTTCATGAATCATTTCATGAAGCAACCATTTTTGGGGTACCCGATGACTTGAGAAACCGCCACAGGGCTCTCCATCCCCCCCGGTGTTCGGTCGCGTCACAAAGCCCACGGTCACGGACTGAACCAACTTTTCGAAGGGATCCTGTGGCGAGGCTCAGCGCACCATCTCCTCTGCAAGGGGCTGGGACCCTGGAGTTATTTACGCTCCGGTAGACTAACCTGGCTAGCTGGATTTCTACCATATTTTCTAGTGAAACCCTGGGAAACCACTAATGAATGGTGGATTTTCCATTGCCTGGTTAGTTTACCAGAGGGTAAGTCTCGAGTTATTTAAGTCGCTCAAGCCACTGAAACAAAATGAGGTGGATAGGATTATAAACCATGCGCCTTCGGTCCGGATCGCTGGCTGCCAAGTTCTCATCAGAAATAACAGATCGCCATTCCGCTGAGAAATCGATTCAACTTTTTTGGGGGTAATGTTTTTGAGAAATGGACTCAACCATTCAGCCTATCAATAGCCATCCACGCGGCCCCTGGCAGCGGCCTCCGGAGGATTGCACTCAGGATCCGAGTCAGGTGTGGGCGCGTCCGAGGCAAAGAAGACTGCGTTCAGCCACCCAGAACTAATGACCTGCGAGTCGTGTCACTAGAATTTGCCAAGCTCCACGAGCCAAGCAGACCAAGACATGGAGGTTTGTTTCAAGCCAAGCAGACTAGGAAGAAGGCATGGAGGTTGAAAGTTCCTAGACATCTACGACTGGAGGTTTGTTTCAAGTAGATCAAAGTAGAGGGGTGCAGACTGGAGTCACTTGCGGCTGTTGGGTTTCCCACAACTTTCGGCGATGCTATGTCAGGGTGGGTGGTTTTCAAGTTATCACAACCAACAAAATGCACAGGAAAGATGTTGTTCTGAGAGCTATCAGAACCTTTTGGCGTACATGGTGGTTTTGCAAAATAGGGAACACCCCAAACTCATTTGATCATTAAAAAAAACATAACCAACAATTGCCCTGCCCGCAGATTGGCCCAAGAGTGACTTCGCCACGGGTGAACCATAGGTCAAGCATCCGCTGGATACACTGCTGGACAACTAGTTGCAACCAGTGGTGCACATCCTTGTACTTCACCACCATCATAAACCATTATGAGCCGTTATTCACCCGTATCATTGTTCACCATTAAGTAACAAACAAAGTATAACTAACCATCAACCATTCACCTGCTTTATCAACCATTGCTATTAATTTGTCAGGGGTCAAAACCCCGTACCCCTGGTTCCCCACCATTAACCATTGTTTTCCCTTGTATTGTTGGTGGAAATTCCCCATCATTGGTTGGTTAATATTGACCCATAGCCTTGTTATTAACCACTGACCTTGCGCTACACGTCACCTGGTCCGAAGCCCGTCTTCCCATGGCTGCCTTCATCCCGATCAAGGCCACACGCACAGAATAGGACCTTTCCGGGCGACATTGGTGACCATCCAAGCGGTCAATCCATGGAGCTTGTAGGTGATTCCCACTAAGGTTAAACTGGTCAAGGGGTTGATTGCCTTGTTGAGTGAATCGCTTGGGTTTCCCAATCATGGCCTCCCAGATGCTGTTACCGGTTCGGCAGCAGGTGCTCCCGTTGACAGCCATGGGTTTAGTTGGTGGTTGAACCGCCCCTGTGAAAAATATTGGGTCAACCAACCAACCATTTGGCTATTTTGTCAATATTAACCAACCAATAATGGGGGATCAGAACCAGTAACAATAGGGAACGCAATGGTTAATGATAGGGGAACCACGGGGAAAAAAATGATCAAAACCACTAGCCAGTTGAATTGTGATTGCAGGTCATGTCATCCATATGGATCAATGTCCTCCTTCATGATGGGAAAGCTCCCACCCCGAAATATTGTTTTCTTTGGGTTGTAAAATACAATCATCACCTTTTGAGGTATGTCAACTATGGACAACCCTTGTGACAGTGGCAACGTTTTTTTTCGCAGGGCTCAATGAACAAATGAGTTAAAACACCGGCGAAATCATCAGCATTTCAGATGGAAGCATACCTAGACGACAAGTGGTTGAATTGATCAGAAATACGCCGCTTGGAGCATGTCGTTCCGACCCAGGGTTTTGTCTGACCCACGGAGGCTAGCAACGACAATCGTAGCAGGGTGATACGAAGCTAATCACGATTCCAAATCAATCAGCCAAATGATGCATCGTTGGCTACCCAAGGCACACCACCAGCTTTGGGGGTACACCATCTACACTCTGGCAAACTAACCTGACTGCGTGGAAAATCCACCATTTATCGCTGGTCTACCTCTATAAACTGGTGGTTTCTGTCGCGCCACCAGGGAACCAAAACCGCCAGACCACCATTTGGGCGCCAAGGTACACCATGATGCTCAGCTGAAAGACCTTGGCCCAAGTATGTGCCGCTGGAAATAGCATCAGCATTCGACACAGAGGGCCACCTCGGTCTTCGTTGTGAGGCTTGGGAGATCAACCTGTGGGGGTCCCTGGGAGACCGTGGTAGACCTGTAAGGTGTGTGAGTTAAGGCTTATAGCCATGGTGGATGTAACTAGTTGCGAGGATCCAAGGCGCATAGTTTGACATGGGAAGACGTATTACCACCAGTTAGCTATAAATGGCTTGTGTTTTACCATGATTTACCTTCAACGTAACTATGGCGCTTTCATGCGCTTCCTGGATGTGAACCTCCCATTGACGGGTACAATCTATTGATGAATACGTGTGCGGGGTGGTGCGAATGTGTCTGAGTGTGGATATAGCAGCTATTATCATTTGCAATAAGGGAATACAGGGGATACGATTACCCTCCCACAACATGGTTTTATGATTAGTTGGTTAGTAGTCTTTGCTTTGTAAATTGCATACCTTGTCCGAACTCCTAAATCTCCAGAAAAGATTCATGGTGCATCCTCGAAGTTAGGGCGCCTGGCGAAGCCCAGCAGGCTACACCATAAGCCATGCATCCATGGATGTTTCCTGCAAGTCTGGAGGTTCAGCATCCAAATGTGACTTTCTTGTCGTGTCCATAATCCACAGGACCATGCATCCATGAGTTTCCGCATGTACGATCAGTTGGGTCATACAGTTTCGGAGCTGACGAGACCCAAATGATTTCCTGGTGGAATTCCCCAAAATGGATGGTTCAGTACTATTAATGCTTAATATTGGATGATTTGAGGGGACCCCTATGACTTGAGAAACCACCATATCCTTGTTCTGAAAGTAAGAGGCAATATCCAGCAAACGGCAGACGGTGAAACATCTGAGCAGTCAAGTGGTTTACAATCCGAGGCGCAGCACAATCAACCACCCACCAACCAGCGGTCCCCCACCGACCAACCAACGAGTCGCAATCTAAACGAACCACTGGACCAACAAAGCAACAAACTGGGTGTTTCTCAAAATTGGGAACCCCAAACATGGATGGTTGATGACTAAAAATGATTGATTAAGGTTGGATGATTGCGGATTAACCCTATAACTTCAACCCAACCATTCTTCCGCATGCATTGTTAGTTAGTTGGCCACTAGTGAGTTATTATGATTGTTGGCTGTCAATCAATGTAATGGAGCTAGTTGGCCAACTATTAATAGTGTCTAACAATCTGTTACTATAATCAACTAACCATAACAACAACTAACCATTGATCATAACAACCAACCATTATAACAACTAACCATTCTTCACCTTCACTGGCTAACCAGTATAACTGCTTATAATTTTCCTTAACTAGATATGTTATAACTGGCCATTAACCTGATATGGTTAGTTCAATGCCTAGTTATAACAACTAACGAACCATTATAACAACTATAACCACTATCTCCACTAACCATTATTCACCAAACAACCAGTTGTAACTAGCTCACCTTCACTAGTTATAACCATTATAACAACCAATAACTAACTATCCACGAGTTCAGCGGTTGGTCACCTTCACTGCGTCCCAGTGGCTGTTCAGGAAGCGCACGGCGGCCGTTTCGCCCTCTTGCGCCACGCTGCCGTACCAGTTCTGAACCTGGACATCCCGAGATCACCCGCTGCGGGGCGTCCCCAAGGTGGAAGCAGTTTTGAAGGGAAAACCAGCTGTGATTTTATGTGATTTGATGTGACTTTATGTGATTTTATGTGCTTTTATGTGATTTTATGTGCTTTTATGTGATTTTATGTGCTTTTATGTGATTTTATGTGATTTTAAATGATTATCAACCATGATTAACCATTATCAACCAACTTTAACCATCATTGACCATCATTAACCATCATTAACCACTATTTAACGATTATCCATTCTCAGTAACCATCATATAACCATTATTCAACCACTATCTAACCATTATGAACCATCATTAACCATCATTAAACCCCATTTTCTGCGGTTGCCAAAGCGCACGGGTCGGCAACGTAACACTGGTCGACAAGGCCACGGGAGTCCATCCACGATCTCCCCAGCAACTTGTGAGGGTTGATGGGTCCACGATCAACAACGGCAAGTTGCGTGTGTCCATAAACCATGGCATTTAGATACATTAAGGGGGTTCAAGGGGTTATAACTATTAATGATGGCTTATTATGGTCAATAATCGTGGACAATAACTAACAATAATGGCTACACAACTATTATATGGTGGTTTCTCAGAATGGGGGTGCCCCAAAAATGGTTGGTTGATTAATTACTATAAATGCTTTACTATAAATCCTTCATATTAAATGATTTGGGAGGTCCCGTATTTGGAGAAACACCCATATCTTGATGGTACATCATACCCATAGACACCCTGTTGAGCTTGTGCCATCATTGCTCAAGAAAATGTTTACGCTAGCATACGAAACACGAGGTTTTGTTTACACAAAGCATCTATATGGTGGCTGGATAACACTTGCTTAACCATCATTACCCTATAATTAACCCATCATTAACCACCCTTAACCACAGTTATATCTCACGATTCTATCTTAACACCCGAAGGCAGGTCTTGGACTCTATTCACTCAAAAAGTTCACTCCTGACTCAAACATGGCATTATGTATGATTATTGAGCTTATTGCAGATTGAGGTTAAAGCATGCCAAGGTAAACATGGTATAGCGATGGCTGGTACAACCTTTCAAGCTCAAAAATGCAATGTTGTTTGGTTCTAACTCAATTCATGGTACCGTGATAGGCACAGTTATGCCAATACTTAACCATGATTAAACCTCAACAACAATCATGGATGTACCATCAAAAACATGACCATTACCCTTGGCACCACTCAAAAAGCAACTAAAAAGTGACTGATCCCAGACCTAAAGAAACGGCTGAATCATGACAATGCTATCCAATTTCATAACTATTCATCACTCGGCTATCATAACAAAATCATAACAAATGATAGGTTGCTATCATTTTATACCACTGAGTGGTACCACTCAGAACTTATAACCATCATTGCTATGACAAAGCCTGGCGCCACCTGCTGCCGCACCTTGGTTTGGGCCCACTCAACACCTGCGAGCCACGGGAGTGGATTGGGAGTGCCTGCTGGATGTCCAGCACGTGGGGATTGGATGATGGCTGTTTCTTAGTATGAAATAGTATTTGAATAACATCCATTTGAATAAAATTATGTATTTGAATAACATCCATTTGAATAAAATTATGTATTGGAATAACATGCATTTGAATCCAATTATGTATTTGAATAACATCCATTTGAATAAAATTATGTATTGGAATAACATGCATTTGAATCCAATTATGTATTTGAATAACATCCATTTGAATAAAATTATGTATTGGAATAACATGCATTTGAATCCAATTATGTATTTGAATAACATCCATTTGAATAAAATTATGTATTGGAATAACATGCATTTGAATCCAATTATGTATTTGAATAACATCCATTTGAATAAAATTATGTATTGGAATAACATGCATTTGAATCCAATTATGTATTTGAATAACATCCATTTGAATAAAATTATGTATTGGAATAACATGCATTTGAATCCAATTATGTATTTGAATAACATCCATTTGAATAAAATTATGTATTGGAATAACATGCATTTGAATCCAATTATGTATTTGAATAACATCCATTTGAATAAAATTATGTATTGGAATAACATGCATTTGAATCCAATTATGTATTTGAATAACATCCATTTGAATAAAATTATGTATTGGAATAACATGCATTTGAATCCAATTATGTATTTGAATAACATCCATTTGAATAAAATTATGTATTGGAATAACATGCATTTGAATCCAATTATGTATTTGAATAACATCCATTTGAATAAAATTATGTATTGGAATAACATGCATTTGAATCCAATTATGTATTTGAATAACATCCATTTGAATAAAATTATGTATTGGAATAACATGCATTTGAATCCAATTATGTATTTGAATAACATCCATTTGAATAAAATTATGTATTGGAATAACATGCATTTGAATCCAATTATGTATTTGAATAACATCCATTTGAATAAAATTATGTATTGGAATAACATGCATTTGAATCCAATTATGTATTTGAATAACATCCATTTGAATAAAATTATGTATTGGAATAACATGCATTTGAATCCAATTATGTATTTGAATAACATCCATTTGAATAAAATTATGTATTGGAATAACATGCATTTGAATCCAATTATGTATTTGAATAACATCCATTTGAATAAAATTATGTATTGGAATAACATGCATTTGAATCCAATTATGTATTTGAATAACATCCATTTGAATAAAATTATGTATTGGAATAACATGCATTTGAATCCAATTATGTATTTGAATAACATCCATTTGAATAAAATTATGTATTGGAATAACATGCATTTGAATCCAATTATGTATTTGAATAACATCCATTTGAATAAAATTATGTATTGGAATAACATGCATTTGAATCCAATTATGTATTTGAATAACATCCATTTGAATAAAATTATGTATTGGAATAACATGCATTTGAATCCAATTATGTATTTGAATAACATCCATTTGAATAAAATTATGTATTGGAATAACATGCATTTGAATCCAATTATGTATTTGAATAACATCCATTTGAATAAAATTATGTATTGGAATAACATGCATTTGAATCCAATTATGTATTTGAATAACATCCATTTGAATAAAATTATGTATTGGAATAACATGCATTTGAATCCAATTATGTATTTGAATAACATCCATTTGAATAAAATTATGTATTGGAATAACATGCATTTGAATCCAATTATGTATTTGAATAACATCCATTTGAATAAAATTATGTATTGGAATAACATGCATTTGAATCCAATTATGTATTTGAATAACATCCATTTGAATAAAATTATGTATTGGAATAACATGCATTTGAATCCAATTATGTATTTGAATAACATCCATTTGAATAAAATTATGTATTGGAATAACATGCATTTGAATCCAATTATGTATTTGAATAACATCCATTTGAATAAAACTATGTATTTGAATAACATCCATTTGAATAAAATTATGTATTGGAATAACATGCATTTGAATCCAATTATGTATTTGAATAACATCCATTTGAATAAAATTATGTATTTGAATAACATCCATTTGAATAAAAATATGTATTTGAATAACATCCATTTGAATAAAATTATGTATTTGAATACCATCCATTTGAATAAAAATATGTATTTGAATAACATCCATTTGAATAAAATTATGTATTTGAATAACATCCATTTGAATAAAATTATGTATTTGAATAACAGCCATTTGAATAGGATTATGTATTTGAATAACCTTGAAATCGTATTCATGTATTTGAACAACATTAATAACAGCCATTTAGCACAGCTTATTCAATGATGATTTTATGACGAATGGTGATGGTTAATCATGGATGATGGTGAATGAATAGATTGAATATAGTGAAAGTTAATCATGGATCATAAATGGTGCTTAACAGTGGTCAATGATACGAATTATATTTAAAGCTTGAGAATGGTCGATGATGGCTAATAATGGTTGCGTGAATGGCTGATGATGGCGAAGAGTGGCTATTCAATTTTCATAGTGCTTGGAAATGGCTGGCAATGCTTGTACCATGACGGTTCTACAAATATATACATATATATATGTATGTATATATAGGGAGAGAGAGAGAGAGTCAAAGAAAGGAATATTGGGAAGGATCTTGAAATAGGGAACCCCAAAAGTAGTTGGTTTATTACTATAAATGGTTAATGAAGGATGATTTGGGGGTACCCCTATCTTGAAAAATCACTAAAAAGGAATATGGCATCCTGGTAATGTCTACTTGTTGGGGACAGCTGTTTATTAAGGAGTACAAGTACACCTACCAAGAAAGGAAGCATACGATCGTACGTCAGGCCGGTGGGGCTGATGGTTGTAGGGTTGGATTGCTTGTTTGCTTGCTTGCTTGCTTGCTGACTGGCCTTCTTGCTTGCTTGCTTGCTTGCTTGCTTGCTTGCTGACTGGCCGCTTGCTTGCTTGCTTGCTTGCTTGATGACTGGCCGCTTGCTTGCTTGCTTGCTTGCTTGCTTGCTTGCTTGCTTGCTTGCTTGCTTGCTTGCTTGCTTGCTGACTGGCCGCTTGCTTGCTTGCTTGCTTGCTTGCTGACTGGCCGCTTGCTTGCTTCCTTGCTGACTGGCCGCTTGCTTGCTTGCTTGCTGACTGGCCTTCTTGCTTGCTTGCTTGCTGACTGGCCTTTGAAAACTGAAAATAATTCCTAAAAAAAGAAAAACAATTCCTGAAAAAATATGGCACCCGCATGGACGGAATGATCAGGAAGGTCTGATCATAGAAGACAAGATAGGACACCAGATCAGATCAAGACAAAAATCCACAAATAAGAGCAAAAAAATACACAAGGTTAGATCAAGTGATTTAAATCCAGGAAATCTAAGAGCCTCCCGATTCGTTTGATTTAGGCCATGGTAAGTAGTGATGGTTGATGGTCGTGCTTTGTAATGATGGTTAGTCCAGCATTTGGTTACGCTCCTCGTAACTCCTGGCACCCCAACAGCCAGGGGCAATCTGCACCCATGGCAGTGGCAACCCAGTGCGGCAGCTATAACCAAGGCACTCATTTCGGAGCTGACATGCGACGAAGCAGTTCTGGCGGCATAGGGGAATCCTACATGTCAATCATGGCAATGGTTGATACTCATGATTGGCAATCATGGCTCAGAGTAGAACAGTGATGGATCGTACTTGCTAACGTGAGAAAGTGGGTCGTACAGATTGATCATGTGGGGTTGTACCAGTGGTTTGTGTTGTTTACAAGTTGCTCTTGCTTAGGTCAGCGAAAATTCATAACACTGCTTTCATCTGCGAAGATATGACCGCATATCATAGCTATCTATCTACTGGCAAACCATGGCTGCAGATGTACCCGAAAATGCTTGTGCCTAGGTGTCTACGTTTGCATTCGCGTGTCTGAATCATGAACTTACTGTATCTGTACATATGTGGTCATGCACAGCTACAAACTATATCTATATTACTATGGCTGCAAATGTTATGCATATATGTCTGTACAGTACATCTGGAGGTACGTATCTGTGTATGTGTCTTCTAAATTTCACAAACTCGTGCTCCTCGATGCCAGAAACTATAAAATCTATTGTACACCGTTCTGCTTTATATATGTACATGCATACCTATGTATGCATATGTATATTGATGTCTTCACGTACATATGTTTATGTATGTTGTATATTTGTGTGTGCTTGTGTTTGCGGGCGTCAATTGATGAATCATACCAAGAACTATATGAGTAATATGAATACAAAGCAAATTTGTGGTTGATTACACGGTCATTGGCACTGATAAGATCAATATCACCCCCAAGCGACTGTGGAAATCGGCAGGTTACCTCCAGTTCTGTTCGTCATTGGATGTTACTGTCGGCTGTTGATGGACATTGCCTTTGCATGTGATTTTTTACATTTGATTGATATCAAGTAGATACTGATGGAAAAACAATTGTTGGCTTTTGATGGTTGGTGATCACGGTTGACAAAAATGGTTTGTAAGAATGATCAATATGATAGTTGATAACACTAGTACAACACTACAGTACTTAATCTAAGTAATAACAATAATTGGTTGACTTGATACCCTGGAAATAATGGTTGCTATCATACTCAATGATTACCCTCTGGTAAACCAACAGGGTTGCGACCTACAAAAACTGCTCAATTTAGCTTCCAGTTTAGTTTCCTAGAGTGATAATGTTCCTTAGAAATTATCTCACATGAACCATTATCATTAATACTTGTTAACCATTATTACCCTCCACTATTAACCAACAAGTCAATATAATAACCATCATTTAACCAATATTAACCATGTTTAACCACTATTAACCACTATTAACCATTACAGGTAACCGACAATCTCATGCCTAAAGCATGCCCCGACCCTTTCTTGATGTCAAATCACAATGTAAACGCTGTTTGAAAGAAAGCATGCCTAAAACATGCCTAAATCCAAAACACCATGGAACGCTGATGGGAAAACGTCTCCTGACTGACATTTCTTGTCGTAAAAACATCCAAAAACCAATGGAACGCTAGTGATCTAAATGCACCTTTGGGGATTCGAAACGGATGCCTTGGGGCTGGAGAACTGCATCTAAACGCTGCGAAAACAATGGTTCAACTGCTGTCTGCCATCTATGCTACAAATCCAAACCTGAACCGGACGAGGTACCCGGACGAGGTACGGACGAGGTAGGGAAAATTCATTTTTATGGCCCCAAGAGACAGGCCAGTGATCAGACGACCCACTCAAAATTAGCAAATGGCAAGAAATCAAAAAACCATACTAAATGCTACACTAAGATGATGATTGGTTGTTCCAAGGGTTGCCTTAGAAACATGTGAATTCCAATGGTATTGGGCAATCAAACTGGTCACGCTCAAAAACAATGTCGTTTCTGGAGGTGGTTTCTAAATCTATGGAGTTCGCCTGCGATTCACGAAAAAGGCACGCTTTCCAGAAGTGGCGTTTCATATGGTATTTGCAACGTTTTAGAGCGATTTGCCCACATGAGGCACGAGATAGTCATTTGCCTGTATTAACCACCACTATTTCACTTTGCGCCCTGTCTTCCCACCATTCCGTTCACCCAGCCGAACCCCCCCGCAGCGACCTCTCGGTCCTTTCAGGCCTGGGCTGTGCGGCCAGTGTCCACACCACTTCGCAGTGTCCACAGGCGAAGAAACGCTGCGAACCAATGTGGTGATTTCTTAAGCCATAGGGGACCCTCAAAATATGGTGATTATAGTGGTTAATGATGGGGGATGATCACCAACAATAAGTGTTAAACAGCAACCAACTGGTGATTTCTCAGAGCCATTGGGAGCTCAAAAAAAATGGTTGGTTCAATACTATAGTTTGTAATGGTTAATAAGGGATGCTTTGGGGTCCCTATTTTGAGAAACACCCAAATCAATGGCAAGAATTTGAAGTAGTGTTTAGGGGTGTAAGATGGTAGTATACATCATTATCCATGATACTATGACAGCAATTAAAGTCTATAATTGTAGTATAACCCTTCACCCTTGTTGTGATTGGCCCATATGATGATACTTCACACAACAAAATCGTGGTGTTTTCGTTGCACAACCTGGGCACAACGGCAGCTTGCAGGATGCAGCTCGGACCTGCCGTAGAAGGACTCATCTGCGATCATTAGTGGTTGGTGGTGCGAACAGCCACCCCGTCGTGCAAAATATGAGTCAACCAACCAAGTGTTAAGAAATACCTTTGGCAAAAGAAAAATTGTTTGAAACCACCCACCAGATTAGTGGTTGATTACAGGTGTTAGTTGGTTGATTAAAGGTCCGTGGTCGCCTTTGGTTGATCTCGTCACCAAGCCAGTGAGGGCAGCTCACCATGTCGTCCCGTGGGGACGTTGCAGGCGCGCCCTGCTGTGGCATGGCGCCACTAGCACTGAGATCCACGCGGCTCATGGACCTCCAACACCTGCGCGTCACTCGAGGCTTCAGCCGTCCTCGACAGCATCCGGCCACAGCCCTGCGACTTTGCTTCGCAGAAATGCTCGCTGTGGGCAGTTCTGGCTCTTGGCTTTCTGGGCCTTCAGGGTTAGAGTTCACAAGTTTGGGGTTCTCTTTGTATAGATTGTAAATGATGGTAAATGTGTCATGAGGAATGATGATTGATAATGGTCAACTATCATGCTACTTAAAAAATGGCAGATAAAGGATGCGATTATTATCAGCCACTGTAAATAGGGTTACAGTATAAAGGTGTGGAATAACATGGCTGTGGATCATTTCACCCCGTACCCCTGGTTCCCCCATCATTGACCCTTGTTTTCGCACCATTATTGTTGGTTCTTAACCACCAATATTGGCAGGTGACTATTGACCCATAGCCCCATAGCCAAAAGGTTGTTGAACAAAGCACAAACATCACTCCACTTGCCAATACTTCTTGGTGGCTTATAGATCCCTTGCTAAAAATATATTTTTAGTGGTTATATGGTAAACCAATCATATCCCAAAAACACTGAAAACCTAAGTTAGTGGGTATAAGCCATCAAGTTGCCAAAACTTCTTGGTGCTATCTGGTGATCCCATTGACCGACCACCGACGTGGTAATCACATCCCACTGGAGTGTCCACTGTTGTCCTTGCTTCGGAGACTAGCGCTTGGCGCGAGATCTCTGGGAGTCCACCCACCGACCTCGCGTCTTTGTGTCGATCAAGTGGTACAAACAAGCGCTTCGTGGTCACAACCAGGTTTGACTAGTGGTTAATAATGGTCAATGATGGTTCGAATCGCTAATAATGATCAATACTTGTGGTTTCAAACATTGGTTCACTATTAATATGTACCATTGATGATGAACTATGGATTGCAGTGGTCATGGGGGATAATAGCCAACAACCATAAGTGGTTGATGGCCATATACCCCTATGAAAAATATGTTTGTTCAATCAACCATTTCACATATTGGTACAAATAAAAATGTGTCAAACCACCAACTAGTTATTGATAACCGTCGATAGCCAGTAACCACGATCCAAAAGCAATGTGTTTGTGTGTTTCAATGGTCATCAATGATCTTGATGAACGGTTGATCCATTCATAACCAAAATCCATCCACAACCACACTTTGTTGATCCATTCATAACCATAATCCATGCATATCCATAGTTTGCTGATCCACCAGAACCCTAGTTCTTTCAAACGCATGTTTTCAGTGTAAGCGCAACATAAAGGCGCGTTGCTTGCAGGGAAACAAACAGGGCCAGGATCCTCAGATCCTAGGGTCCGGACAGATTGAAATCAACATCAGTAATGGAAGATCAATACCCATACCCTCTGGCCAACAAACCTGGAAGTAGAAAATCCACGATTTATAAGTGTTTTAGAACCGAAAATTGAGATTTTCAGCTTCCAGGTTAGTTTGCCAGAGGGTACGAACAATACTTTGATTGATCGTGATCAATCATGATCCAAGTTGCCAGATCCCCCGGAGTTTGAACGGGGCCTAGCTGGTGATTGACACCCAATATGGTGGTTTCTCAAGTCATAGGAGAAAATCATCCTCTACATTAGAGTAATCATTTGTAGTAAACCAACCATTTGTGTGGGTCGCCTATTGCTTTTTCTGGAATGTTCTGGATCTCTACACCACTGCCCCCAGATAATGTCAAGTGCGCGAGCAAACGTAGCATCAGCCGTGCATCAGCCGTGTAAAAGCACCCGCACGGCACCTACCCGAATACGAGTACACAACGGAGCATCAAACATGTGAACAAGTTGACACAAATGTTGTCACAAACGCACTACATGCATAATTAACCTTTGGTCGATTGACAACACGTTTGTTGTGCAGGAAATCCGAACAATGAAGTTATTAATGCTAAGTAATTACTAATCGTTGGTTATGAATCAACCACAATTAATAACCACCCAATGACTGAGATTCCTGCATCACAGTCTCCACGTTTGAAGGTGACGAAAACACTTGCAACATCCCGCAACACCCTGGAAGGACACTGCATATCAGCAAGCATATTTGTGGGACAAGGACCTCGAGATCTTGTCATTGTAGTGTACTTGAGAAACCACCATGTAGTTGTTGTTTAACCATTATTGTTGGCGATTATCCCTTATTATCAACCACAAGTTTAACCATTCTTAACCATTATTAACCATTATTGTTGGTGATTGTCCCCTATGAATCCCTACCCATCATAGATTATCCCCTATGAATCCCTTCATAATTCCCTATAAAAAACCTGCCTAACCATTGGCATCATGACCACCGACTCGTCGGGCCCCCGGCTGTCCCGACTTTCGGCGCGAGTATTGGAGGGCCCCCGAAGTGGAACCCGCCTCGGATGTGAACCAGTCGGCTGTCGGTGGAAGCGATGAACCAGGTGGAACTTCATGATATTATGGTTATAGCAATTAACAAGTAGCTATTAATGGTTATAGATGGACCATACCAGGTTCATACCCGAGGTTCAACCAGCTACAATGGTTCATACCAGGTGGAAGCGATCAACCATAATATTCCACTAATAACAAGTTAAAATATTGATAAGGTTACATTATTAGTGGTTAATAACCGTGATAAGTTTATGATAGTTGTAATATATCAATGATTGTATTATAACTATGATAATATTACAACCGTTGTAGCTATTAACAAGCTTATATTATTAGTGGTTAATAGCTACAATGCACTGGTTCATGGTTCCACTGATGAATCATTGATCTTCAAAAAGAAAGGTGAAAAATCATCAATCATTGATTAATCACTGATTAGTCAGTGATTATTAATCAAACAGGTGAAACTATTAACCATTAATCACTGAAGCCATGAACCATTGTAGCTATTAACCACTAATTATATAGCGGCTATTGAGGCTTATGACCGCTATAACTTTAATGAACCATCAATTGTATGCCTTCATTGAAGTCAACATATCATATCAAGAATCATATTTATGTTGGCAACATATCTATCAACCAATATAAACTTTAATGAACCATTTTAGGCCAACCATCACCAACATCAACCAACCAATTCTAGCCAACCACTACAACCAACCATTATAAGTAACATCGGGTGGGACTTCACCAGGAAACTCATGCGAAACGGTTTCGATTTACGAGTTCAGCTTGCAGCTTGGTTGAAGAACTGGTGATGAACCGATGGATTGGATAAATCTATTGTGAATGAATGGTTGATCTCTGGTTGTAGAATGACCTATGGTTGAACTGTGGTTATAATTAATCTTTGCTTATAACTTATGACCATAGATCAATCAGTGATCACAGTCAACAGTGATCCCAATTAATGGTTGCTTGTAACCACAGATACCTATTAATGGTTACTGGGGGCTCATCCATGCAGGAGTTTTTCCGTGAACACTTCCATTGATGGTCCAAAAACCATTGGAACTGGGATGGAAACTGGTTGAGTACATGTGGCTGGACTCGTGTATTGACCCATGCCAGCAGCTTAAGGTGAGAATTTGGAAAAAAATATACTAAGGTGATGTAGTGATACTTATTCAGAAAAAACAAAATCTTGAGTTGGGTATTTGTTGTAGGTAGTGATACTTGAGGTGAGCAGTGAAAACACCACCTGGCTTGCTTAAGAACTAGAAAAGAGCAAAGTATCCCTACCCTTCCAGTTGCCTATTTTCGAGTTTCCTATTTGTTGTAGGCAACCAGGTAAACCCTGGCGCAGCAATGCTTACCTATCTGAATGCGGGTAGGGTATTGAGATTACCACCAGGATCGTCTTGGGAGATGCCTGGCATCGGATGTGACTGGCCCCGGACCTTTGAAAGTAACTGGCCCAATGTCAATGCGCAGAAGTGTTTGGTCTCCATGTGGGGGGCTCTGAATTTATAGAGGTACCCCCAGGCCAATCATCCTATATATGAAGCGTTTTCAGTAGTAAAGCATCCATAACTTGGGGGGGGTAATGGCTTGAGCAACACCAACATATCACATATAGTATATTGCGGTATCTGGAGCAATTTATGGATGTAACCATTTTTTTCATTATTAAAACGAAAACCAATAATATCTGAACCAATTTACTTAACCAATCGAATTCCATTAATATTTCCATATTAACCAATAATGTATAAATATCCAAGTCATCAACCATTTATAGTAATAAACCAACCACCTTTTTGGGGTTCCCAGTCACTGGCAAGGTACCCCCATCACCTGCCATGGTCTTCGACCTGGTCACGAAGAAAGCTTGGTCATGACTCATCCACGCAAGATGTGCCGGCGCTGTTCACCATGCACCAAGTTCCACTAACCAGAACTGGTTGGTGGTTGACTCTGCTTACTCGTGGTTACCTATGAGGGATAAGAACCAACAATAACTGGCTGGTGGTGCGAACGGCCACCCCGTTATGTAAAATATGTGCAAGTCAACCAACCATTTGTCAATAATTCCCAGGGAACATATAAAAAGTCGAGGAGCACCAACCAGATTTTCGGTAGCTGAACGAAACAGGGATACGCCTGTGCAGTTGGCGACCATGCGATTTCCGAGCCAAGTGGCGTGATGCAACTCACGCGACTCCTGGATCACACTCAAAGTGCCCGGATCCGCTCCAGTCCTGCGCAGGTGATGGTTGATGGTAGGTTCATGACTTGGTGGTGAATGATGAATTAGTGATGTTTAATTAGCAATCATTGATGGCTATGGTGGTTAAATGCGCTTAATAACTTTGTGATTGATGATGTGTCATAATGCTCATGATGTGTCAGAGAGAATTTTCGGAGATACCATTCAAGTGGACACACACACACACATGAGTTGAGCGGTGAAAGGTGGTAATAAGGAGGGGAATCCAACAAACCCAGGAAGCTGCAAAAGGATAGCAACCTCGATGGGTTGGCAAGTAGAAATGCGGAAACTGCATTTTGACACCCCTCAATTTATAGAATCTGATGTGGGTGGAATCTCTTGCCGCCAAACAGTCAGACACAATCAGGATGCACTCTGACTCCCTCTGACAGTCATCGTGCAGAAAGCAACTCGCGCAGCAGTTGGATCACAAACACAGATAGGTTGACGCTAGCAGGACACCACAAGCGGTCAGACTCTTGACATTCAACGCGGTTGTCGCAGCCGCTGGTGGCATTACTTGCATGTATATCTATTGTTTGTGTTTATAGCCATAGTTTATGTTTACATATCTGTAGTTCTAGGTCTTGAATTATCTTATTTCATTGTTTTAGTGATTAATGAATGTAGGTCTATATATATATATATATACGTATATAGAAGTGTACGTATGTGCAATTACGTCTGCATGTACATACACTCGCCTGTTCAATGTGTGCATGGATACGCACATGTGTATATACTAGTTCTATATGGTGGTTTCTTAAAATAGGAGTACCCCCAGATCATACAATATTAATCATGTATATAATACTGAACCACCCATTTTGGGGGTTCCCTATGGCTTGAGAAACGCCCATGTGGCTGTTTAACCATTATTTTTGATGATCATCCCTTGCCATCAACCACAAGTTTCACCATTCTTAAGCATTATAATGCTTGTAACCCCTATAATTACGTAAATAGAAACGATTTCTCCCGATCCGACCATCCCGGATGCCCTTCCTTCGGCCGCCAAGCAACGCGCCTTTGAGCGTGCAACATCTCGATGGAACTGTTCACAGTGCCCGTTTCAGCATTCGCCACAAACTCCTGGCCGCTTGGGCGCCAGGGACACTGGTCCACTTGGTAGGTTAGCATCGTGAGCAAGGACTACCAAGCAAGGTTAGGGTGGTTCACCAGATGAAGCAGTACTTAGCTGAACCAGTACTTAGTGGTGAATCAGGTTGGTTCAGCGAACTTACAAGTACTCGCAACCGTCGTGCTGCAAATTTTCAACTGGGAACTGCACACCACTGGGTTGTCCTTTGCATCAAACTTAATGCTGCTCAACACACCCCGCACCCAAAGTTCTCGCGCTTATTGGGAGATTAACCACTCAACCTGGGGTTATCCTCTATTGTCAAGCATGATGGTTCGTAAAGGTTTAGTTGCTTAGTAACTGACATGGTTAATGTTAGCGAATAACATGATTCATACTGGTTGATAGTGGTCAATGATAATGGTTACTAACACTTAACAATGGTTATGATGGATAACAATGGTTCATAACATCTTCATTGTCAACCATCTATCAACCAGTATGAGCCATGATTGGTTCCATGATTGGTTCCATGATTGGTTCCAAATCATTTGGTTCCATGATTGGTTCCATGATTCATGATGGTCATCGCTTCATGATGGTCAACCAGTGGCTTGACTCACCATTGCTTGGGCGAGATGGTGCAGCTCCGCCAGCCTTCACTCCGTCCACGAAGTTGTCCCCACCGGTGGCTTGACTCAGAATGTCCAGCAGCCCTTCAGCGATACCTGCGGTGATCCCCAGGGACGCACGGCGCGTAACAGTAACGTGGAGCCATGGTGAGTCACTGGGGGTTATCCACCAACCCTGACAGAGTGGCACCTCCAAATTTTTGCTAAGTTAGGTTTGTTCACGTTTTGGTAGCATGCTTATGGTTGATACATTTATACTGGATGGTGGGTTGTGTTCACCAACTTTTAACGTTTGGGGGGTCACTCATGAACTAGTGATTAATCAACGCTTAACTAATGGCTGACCAATGGTTGACTGATGGTTCATCTCCTGAAATTTTCCCGCACCCATTGTGGTGGCCAGATACACACGTATCACAACCTGAAGGCGTGTTCTCAAACAGTTTCCGTTTACGCTTGTGTTGGCCCAATGCCAGCCAAGAGCGGATGATTTGGGGGTATGCCGCGCTGGACACTCTCAAGATGACTTGGGAAATCAATCTTCAAGGTCGAAATTCAAGCATGATGGTTCGTGGTTACCCACTATTGACGGTTATCAACCATTGAAGTGTTTCTCAAAATGGTAGGGGGTAACCCCTAAATCATCCTTGAATTATCATCTACAGTAACAAACCATCCATGTTTTGAGGTCTCCTATTTTGAGAAACCACCATTTCCCTTTTAAGCCATGATTAAGGCACGATCGAACATGATCAACACGCTTGAACCAGACCGGTTTAGTTCCCCACACCATAGTTTCCTTTACGCAAAAATGGGCCCCACTGGGCCTCCCTTGCAGTGCCCAGAGTTAGGGGCCCCCTGGGATAGTTCACTATGGTTAGTTGCACTGCATACAAGGTGGTAACCACTAGCTAACCATTTGTGAACCATTGGTTAACCATTAGATCACCATTCTTAGTCGCATTCTGGTTTGGATTGGTTTGGTTTAAGTCAAACCTGTGCACTTCGAGGCTTACAATTCAAAACAGAACAAAACATGATAAAACGTGGGAATTCCAATGATTTCCCACAATCAAAGCACAGCCAGTCTCACCCTTGGGATGGTGAAGGTACACCCAATTGGTGGTTGCTCAAGTCATAGGGGATGCCCCCCATCATCCAGTTAATTCACCATCTCAACAGTAGTACACCAACCATTTTAGGGGGGTCCTTTACAAATTTTGGTGGCTTTACGAAGTTTATGAAACATGTATAAGAATATAAGCCAATTTACAAAGCATCTAAAAGAATAAACCCAGTCGTCATCCTTTATATCAACCATTTATAATAAAAAAACCCACCATTTTTTCGGGTTTATAAACCATTTGGTGGTTTCTCAAAATAGGGAGCCCCAAAAAATGGTTGGTTTATTACTATAAATGACTAGTAATGGATGATTTAGGGCTACCCCTATGGCTTAAGAAACCACCATATGGGTGTTTCTCAAGTCATAGGGGACCCCCCAATAGAAACCATTTAAATTTATAGTAGTAAACCATTTCAAAGAACAAACCCGCCATTTTTCGGGCACCCCAAACTAGCGGTACCAAAGGTACACAGCGGTGGCGCAAGCCGCGCGCCCTGCACCTCGAAACATTCGGAAGACGGTGGGCAACTCCCAGTCGCCGCCTGGGCAGTGCCAACAAACAACCACTGCCAAAGCAGGCGTAATAAGGGCTTAACTGGCTATGGGTCAATATTAACCAGCCAACTAATGGAGGATTTACCAACAATAATAAAGGAAAACAGCCTGGTTAATGATGGGGAACCAGGGGTACAGGGTTTTGACCCACTGCCAACTGGCTTAGTAAGCCAACTAACTAAGTGAGTCAACCAATTGATAACACGAATAAGGATTAACTGGCTTAATTTATACTACAACAACAACAACAACAACAACAACAACAACAACAAACGACACTGGTAGGGATGCTCTTGATTATCACGGCCAGAAGTGCAACAATCTGCAGATATGCATTCATACCTTTTCAATGTGCACTGTTGGAAGATCTATCTACGGAAATATGCACGTATGATCATATGATCATATGCATATGGAATGTATTTACCTCGTAACATCTTAGTTTCCACCACGAAACCAGGCCCAAGTTTCCCATAGCTGGTGATGGAATGCATCAATCGGGTGGTTGATTCTCTGCCTAGAGCTGACCATCATAAATCACCGCCCGTGTTCAGTGGTGCATTTTGGGTCAACGTAACATGGGTTCCCGAACTGGAAAAAGGAAACAAAACACGGATTGAACTTCGACAGAATTTTCCAGAGAATCATAATAAACCCATCCTGAAGTCTGAAAGAAACATGCAACGGGGATAGTTTCTTTCAAAGTAAATCAAAAGGACATGGCTATGAACCTGCAGCCAAGACGAACTCTTTTGGGACACGAGCATTGAGCATTGAAGGATACTACTTTAACATCGTCCGGCATTTTGGATTTCGAACATGTGCAGTCATGTTCCACGATAAATCAACAATCTCAAATCATGGGTGTTGAGGATATCTTTCAATTACAATTAAAAGTTCAAAGGCAAAACTGCTTTGTGGGTTATGACCCCTCCAATATGGATCAATATGGTGGTTTCTAAAAATGGGGTACCGCCAAATCATCCAATATGAATTATGCATCACTTTCAGTAGTAAATCGTCCACAACTTTGGGGTTCCCAATTTCAAGAAACACCCTCGGATTCCTAACTTTTAGAACAAAAAAACAACTAAGCAACAACTAACCCAACTAACCCAACGAACCCAACTAACCATCTCAATCAAACCACTGAATCAATCAAAGCACCAACTCACCCACCCTCCATCAACTCATGACCACCAACTCACCGACTCACCGACCCGCCCCGGCTGCCCCCGCCTATGGCATGATCTGTCTGCCCCCGCGCACGCGGCGCAACCGGAAGCGCGTCGCCACGGCCTTCTGCCGCTGGAACCGTTGGAACCGTTGGAACCATGGACTCCTCGCAGGGCCATGGGTGGCCATGGGTGGCCAGGTCGACCAAGTGGCTACAGAGTGGTAGCCACCATGGTTGACTAATAATGGTTGACTATTTGGAGAACGGTTGGTTCATTGTGGATAGTTGGCTAATAGTGACTAGTAGTTAATGGTTGACTGATAATTACTAGTGATTGATTATAAGTAATAGTTGGTTAATAGTGACTGGTTGGTAATAGTTGGTTAATAGTAAATAGTTGATTATCAATAACTGGTTGGTTAATGGTGACTAGTAGTTAATGGTTGACTGATAACGGTTGATAATGGGGGTTAGCAATGGTTAACTAGGTTCGTTCACCTTTGGGTACCATTTCTGGTAGAACTATACTGAATGGTGCGGTAGTTATGTTCACCAACTTAGAACGTTTGGGGGTACTACTTTGTAGCAAAATTGATGATGAACCACCCGGAAAATGCTCCAAAAATGAATCAACAAGCCGAGCGATTCAGTGCTGGAAACTGAACGGAGGTTGAGCTGCGATCGGTTGGTATGAAGACATGCCCTATGTTGGAAACCTCCAGGGCTTCCAAACAATAAGGCGCGATTTTCCCTTTCAGAGTGAGCATCTACTGGAGGGTAACAACATACAGAGTGGCACACCAATCAGTATAGTTGTACCTACCATAAATGGTAGTTGCCCTAGTTCAAACCCAAGTGAACTGAATGGGTGGTACCACCCTGTAGATTCCTCAGATTGCTCTTCTGATGTCTTTCACAACTGGCTTCCCGTCCTGCGGCTGCTCTCCAAATGATTCGCTTTTCCTGGCGGTGTGAGCTTTGCAGCTACGACAAAGGAAAATCAGATTGAAGAGGCACTACGTGAGTGCTGCTCAAGTCATAGGGGACCACCCAAATCAACCAACGTTCATCATTTTTTTGGAATGAACCATCCATTTTGGGGTACCCCTATGGCTTGAGAAACCACCCATATGATTAATGTAGAACTAGTGGGATTATCATGGCGTTCCCTTCTCAACCAACAGACCTGGTCGCATCTCCCTAAGGGAATCGATCAGTGGCCCAGCGCTAGCGTTTCAGCCGTTCGGATAGCCGGGCGGTGCCCCAAACCTTCACGAAATGACTAGGGGCCAAAACAACTTCACATGCAACCAAGGATGAGCCAGGCGGTGGTTTCTTGAAATAGGGAACCCCAAAAAATGGTGGGTTTATATTAGGTGATTGGGGGTACCCTATGATGAGAAACCCCCATGTGCAAGAAGTGGATGGGGGGAATGACTAGCCTGGCAAATGGGTTTTCATGGCTCTGGATTACCCAGCCTACTGTCTCAGTCAAAACAAATCCAATTTTTGACCATATGTGGCGGCGTCAATATTAGAATCAAGGCGCGTTCACGATCTTTTTGAGAACGTCCCCTATCGTTTTCCAATTTTTGGAATACTCCTTTGGGGCATCGTTCTTAGGCCCCCGTCCCCTATCGTTCTTCGACTAAAATCGACAAAACAAATCTCCAGGCAACGGTTATATAAGCTGAACGCAATAACTTTGCCTCTGGCTCTTATAATGCGTCCTATTGCAGAGTCTTTTCCATGTTGTCTACGTATCGGCGGCGCCAGATCACTCAGTGTCAATGAACAGCAGTCGCATTCCTAGCCTATGACGTTCATCGCTACGGTTGCACTGCCAATTGCTACACCCAAAATACTTGCTGATCAACCGTGGAAGCGAACCAACCAACAAACTTGGGTCCCCTTTTTAGATCCCTGGTAATCGTTGCTACAATACCAACTAACCCTTCAATGATGCTCAGCTTTTCATGCATGCTTCAGACTAGCAAACACCACATGAACAACGTATGCGCACACGTGCGTGCATGTGCATCTATATCATGTCTATAAACTCAATGTTTGGATTCGTCAAACCGTATGTCATGTCTTGCTGGATGCTGTATCCCCGCTATCGTGTTTGGCTCACGTGGTTGCGATTCTTGTTGATTACAATCACGAAACGAATATTGCGGTTCTTGTCCCACCAGCGTTTCTCAACACACTCTGTCCAGAACAATGTGAAAAGCGGCACTTTGATTGGTTTCAATTGCAATGAGCCATCAAGGACTAAAAACTACACCGTTCGTACACACCAAACATAGCCACGGTGATCTTGCCATGGACAAGTCCCTGGTGCTACAATCACCAACTGAGAAACAGGCACTGCTGATTGAACCCCGTGTATCTGTCAAACATGCGGGTTGTGAACTCCCTACCTGACTTACATGTGAGGCATCTGCTATCTTAGCCTAGCATGGGGTTTGGACATTTAAGTGTTCATGAACCAACTGGCCAACCTTCCAAAGTCTCACAATCTGTAACCAAACTTAGTGAACCAACTAGTGTGGAGACATCAAAATGCTGCATTTCCAACCGTCTGCCATGCGCACCGTTTCGCTTCACTGTCAGAAGGCTTAGCTTCACCAGCGCTGCCGGGCTCCTGGGGTTTCTGTTCCCAACTTTCTGGGATGATCTGGGGTCACCTTGTATAAGGTCGATATTCAAATAAGAGGCAAAAGGCCGCATTGGAAATACACGTGTGTGTAAGTATCAATATGTGTGCGAAAAACCTTTTGGGTATATTTCGCGCGCTGGCGTGACCACGCATTTCACCCAGCGCGTTGTGGAACGGAGTCTTTTGAAGCTTCCGTACACGCTGGCGCCTGTCAACAAGCAATGCTACAGTGCATCATCTTGCACAAACGCGCTTTTCAACATCTCACCCGCAAATCACTAGCAGACTATAAGGCATAGCACGCAAGCACAGTTGCAACTCGGAATCACCAGTGATGGGCGTCTTGAGCTCCCCACTGGATGCTTCCAGGGACCAAGGCTACGCTACGAGTACCATGTAAAGATTCCACGGTCTGTCACTGATGACCCGCTGATGCAGCACGGCTCCACTGTGATGTCGGTATTCTCGCAAACTTAAGGGCTGGAAGCATCGAATCGCCACGCCAAAAAAGGCCAACCGCAATGGTAGCCCCATGGGATATTATGTGAATGCGCGGGCGGAAGCTTTCGATATACAATGATGATATGACTCAACAATCTTACCTTTCCCAGGTCCGTTTATCAGGTTGGAGCTTCTACCGCAAACTTTACCCACACAGCTGCACGCCGAGCTCACGAATTCTGATCTAATCGCCAATGTCTAAGATACGAAAACGGGTGGTCTAATCTGATTCAGATTTTTTGATCAACCCAAAGAAGCCATCAGACACTTCAAGCGTTTACTTCGTCAACCCCGTTCCCATGCGCCAGCTGTGGCGCCGGACCTGGATGGAGATCTGAGCGACCTGCTGCCTCACGAGTCAAGAACATCATTGGATACGCGCGGCCTTTGCTGCGGCATAGCGCGGCTTGCAACAAACCAGAAACTCATGGGAACATGCACTTGCAACAAACGAGCACCAAAGCACGGACGCTGAGCTCATATTCTATCAGCTCTGCAGGTTCAATTAAGTCTTCCTGCCTTTTCCTGGTGTTTTTGCACCCTTGCGATCGGATGGAATGCTTTCGAGCAACTCTGTGAACTGTTCTTCTTCTTCTTAGGAACGCAAAGCTTCTTGGGCTGGCTTTTGGCGTTCCACGCCTTGACTTTAGCGGCATCTCTGGGCCGGCCCCTATGCATCGGCAAAGTTGCCTTCTCACGGCCTTGGCAAAACTGGGCCCAAGTCTCATCGGCCCACATCTGGCTTCGCCAGCATCTGGCGGGAAGGATCGACTCTTGAAATTGTCTTAAGCTTGGGAAATATGAGGCTACATGATGAGCCAAAAGTTTGCCGTGCTGCATGACGTCCAACATCAATCGCAACGTGGATTGGTGCACTGTGCGGATGGATCTGGACCACGAGCTTATTTCAGCACGCAAAGCCTCATTCGAAGCAGTGCCACTGGGGACAAGGTGCCTCTGCCATGAGGGGGGGCACGCAGGGTCCTGAGGTTATTAAGCAGCCACTGAGCTCTTTCCGGCGGTTGGAGCCCGTGACTTTACGGGTCTTCCCGGTCTGCCTGGGGGATTTGGAGGATGAAAAGAATTAAAAGCATTGAAAGGATTAAATTATTTAATCCTTTTCATCCTTTTAATCCTTTTAATCCTGCAGTGATACCTGTAGGATTCAAAAAAATTAAGGAATTGGGCGCGCAAAATAGTACCTAAAGGTCTCTCTGACATACATACATATATGTATATATATATGTATATGTTTACATACATGTGTATATACGTGTATTTCAATGTACATATATACAACACACATATACATATATGCAGCATACATGAATAAATATACTGATACGTAGCGGGCGTCATCTCGATGCCGCCTGGCTCCACTTTCAAAAGGATGCTGGAGCGTCATGTCCGCCAAGCAGCAATGCTGTTGATCCCAAGGCATACTGGTGTGGTCCATGCGCCAAAGATGTTGTTTCGGGCACTAGATGCTGAGATTTCCAAAGATTTGGAGTCGCGCTTGAATAGAATAGGTTAGATCGAATCAAGTAGATCGTTTCGATCGTTTAGATCAAAAAGACTGGACACGGGAAAATAGGTTCGAGAGATAAGAGAGATAAGATAGATACATAGAACGGGTATATCACATAGATTAGGTTGATTACATAGATTTGGTAGATCAGGTAGAGAAGATGGGATAGATACATAGAAAAATTATGTAGATGAAGTACATAAGGTAGATGAGGTAGATTAGACAGACTAGAAAGATCCGAAAGATTAGATCGGTAGATTTAGATCAACATATTTGACAGATCGGTTTGTCAGGTAGTTGGTTGATTATTTAGATAACTGGATAGTTGCATACTTCTTTAGTCGATTAGTTCGCCAGCATTACCATTAGCTAGCTAGCTAGCTAGCGAGTTAGTTAGTTAGCTAGTTGGCTGGTTAGCTAGTTGGTTGGTCAGTTACATATTCAGCTAGCTACTCGGTCAGATTGTCAGCAAGTTAGGTAGTGAGTTCCTCAGTTGGTTAGCTAGATAGTTTGTTCAGTAGCTAATCACCTCAGTACTTAGTATCTTTCTCAGGTTCTAGCTAGTTCGTTTTCTTAGTCAGTTAGTTTGCAAGTGTTCTCAGCAAAATCGATAGATAGGCAAATAGGTTGATAGATAGGTAATGACCTAGATAGGTAGAAAGATAGTTGGATAGCTAGATTGGATTGAATAGAGTAGTCAGTTGGATGGATGGATGGATGGATGGATGGATGGATGGATGGATGGATGGATGGATGGAAGGATGGAAGGATGGAAGGATGGAAGGATGGAAGGATGGAAGGATGGAAGGATGGAAGGATGGAAGGATGGAAGGATGGAAGGATGGAAGGATGGAAGGATGGAAGGATGGAAGGATGGA
>VSDK01024294.1:402598-416778 GCA_009767595.1 Symbiodinium kawagutii
CACCTGGCACCAGCACCTGGCACACAGCACCTGCCGACAGCACCTGGCCACAGCACATTCCTGCACATTTCACCAACAGCACCTCCCGACAGCACCTGCCGACAGCACCTGCCGACAGCACCTGCCGACAGCACCTGCCGACAGCACCTGGCACAAGCACCTGGCACACAGCACCTGCCGACAGCACCTGGCACACAGCACCTTCAGCCAGAAAGTTCGCCGACAGTGACCTGTTATTTGGGAAGTAAGAACCCCTATAGCTTCCAGCTATCTGGGGAATGATCAATAGAGAAGAGAAAGAACAATCCCAAGCAAAGATAAGACAAGATGGATGGATGGATGGATGGATTGGATTGGATTGGATTGGATTGGATTGCATTGGATTGGATTGGATTGGATTGGATTGTTTGGATTTGATGGATTGGATGGATTGGATGGATTGGATGGATTGGATGGATTGGATGGAATTTGATGGATTGGATGGATTTGATGGATTCGATGGATTTTGATGAATTTGATGGATTCGATGGATTTGATGGATTTTGATGGATTTGATTGGTTTGATGGATTTTGATGGATTTGATTGGTTTGATGGATTTGATGGATTTGATGGATTTGATTGGTTTGATGGATTTGATTGATTCGATTGAAAGATTCGATAGGAAGATAGACAAATGGACGGTTTAGCAGGCAAATTTGCAAATAGTGAGAGTCGAGCAAAGTCAAATTTCAAATGACGGACAAAGCATTTATATGGTGTGATTTGCTGCGGAGAACTGGCTGAGAACGAACCTGAAAAGGCTATTGATATACAGTTATTATATGGAAGGCTACGAAATCATCTGCTGGAAGTAGTGGACTTCAAGTGATTGACTGCAAGTTGACATAGAACTAAGAGGGGGTCCCATTTCGGAGACTTGGTCCATTTGCTGCCTCTGAGCTGTGTCAATCCTAAGTGATACACCAGAAACACCAGTGGATTGGATGTTTGGGAGCATACTCAGCATTGAATAAAATTAAGCAAGGCGGGCTATTTTTAGCAAAGAAGGAATGATTCTTTGACCATGCTGAAACACTCCATGTGTCAGCTGATGATGGTCAACCTCTGCAATGTCTGTACAAAACAACCAGCACATTCTCGACAGCTATTTCAGCTATGTGCGTTTAATGATGCACAGCTTCTCTTTCAACCCTCCCCAGGCATCGTCCTGTTGCCTTTGTTGCTCTTTCTCTTCTGCCTCCGCTTCTGCTTCCTGGTCTTTTGGTTTTTCACCTTGGCAGATCAGTCACGTGCCACCAATTGGCTGCCTCTGATGTCGCCTAATTGCCATTACCCTTGGGCGGTTGCTTGGCAATCGCAAGTCTTTGTTGGAGTTAGGACTTGCTGGTCAGCTCAACATGTGACACTAGCAAGCAAAGATATCCCAGCTAAGATCGGCATTTTCTCCGTAACAACTCCTATTACTTTTAAGCCCTACATTTTATGGCAGTAGCTATTTGGTGCTTTCTCAAAATAGGGGACCCTCATGAAATGATTGATTTACTACTAGAAATGATTCTGAATGGATGATTTGGGGGGTCCCTATTTTGAGAAATCACCATTTCTTTATTTTTGGATCACTACATAGAGGAGCATTCCTTGAAATCCTCCTATCTCAAGAGCTCCCCAGCTCTCGAAGTGACGAGCCACGCAGCAGCATCACCTCTCGTTCGATCCAGGGAATCAGTTGAAAGGATCCTCGGCTAGGGTAGCTTGAGGCCTAATCATGGGGGCTAGTGGTAATTGATTCGACTATAAATGAATACTTTAAACTATTATATTGTATAATACCATACTGATAATTAGATGTTGATCAGATTATAAAGATGTTGATCACCAGACAATACTCAGGCCTGTCAGCCAGCGAACACAACACCAAAAAATGAAAAATTGAATGACGACGAAGACAAGGGCAATGAAGATCACAGCAGCGGCAAACGACGATGACGATGACGACAACAACGACAACGGCAAAGACAAAAACCACCATCGCAACCTGAACCCCAACCACATTCAAGCAACAGCGACACCAACAGCAACACTGCTCTTGTTGGCTTTGGGAATCTATGTACCCAGGCGGAGCAGTGTAAAGAAGTGGCGCAACCAGCCGAGAGATTTGTGCCCAGGTCATGTCGGAGATGGCATGGTGTTGCCTCGTTGGGAATCATGTTTTTGATTCCTTCCTCGAGGATGGGGTGAAGGAGATGCCCTGGGAGGTACCATTCTAGCGGAAATGGCAACCGGTATCCTTCATTGAGTGAATGCTGGGACTGCGAAACCGCGAAACCTTCTGCTGGGCTTCCGCGACAGCAAGTGTACCACAGAGAATGTCTTGAAGCAACGTTTCTGCTTCCACGAGAGAAACTGTTTATGCTGGTGCTTGCGCGGCCACAACGCTAGCTTCCGTGAGCAATAGTTTCATATCATACCTTAAGCTCATGATCACCTTCTGCAACTCCTCAGCAGCAAGAACCCTTCTAAAGTTGAACCTAACTTTCTACGACTACAAATGTTATATTCCATCTCTGTATGACCCAGAATAGAGTCGTGCAACTCAACTGATGGTTTCTCAGGATGGGGGGTACCCCCAGTTATCATCCTTTATATTTACCATTTATAGTAATGAACCAGCCATAGCTTTAGGGTCCCTTATGGCTTCAGAAACCACCATATAGTTGTTGTTTAACCAGTATTGTTGGTGATTATCCCTTATTATTAACCATTATTACTGGTCATATCCCCTAAACACCCCAAATCTGTGATCCTTCTGTCCAGCGCAAGCTGAGCATCGTCGATCAGCTCGAATGGTTAGGAACAACGACAGCCAGAGCACCTCGTCAAGCAAAACCTATCTGGTTGGTGGTTGAACCAGCCATGCTTAACTAGTGGTTAGTAATGGTTAGATATAATGATGGTCAGATATGGTTATGATGGGTTCAATACTGGTTGGTAGTTGAACCACCCCGTCATGAAAAATATGTGCGAGTCAACCAATCAACCATTTAGTCAATTTAGTCATACATTTGGGGAAAGTAACTGTGTGGTGAACTATGGTTCTTCATGTATGGTTATTGACTTATTCATGATTAACTTCAGAAGGAGAGTTCCCCAAGATTCCTACATTAAAAGACAGGTACAGGAGAATTCTCATAGCCACAAGAATCAACCAACAGCATGGATTTCCCATGGACAAAGACCACCATATATCTGTTTCACCATACCTGGGGATGGTGGCATCTGACCAGCATATTGGGCAACGATTTCCACCTGCCTGTAGATCCGCCCGTCAGCACCAGCAAGTGGCAATGTCCCCAAGCTATTTTCTTTCGACAAAAAACATGACTCATCGCAGTTCAACTACCAATTCAGTATGTTTCAATTCAGCACGGTATAGGACTTCAACCAGCAACCAACAAATTCCCAAAGAAATCATCCCCAACACATCGGTCCTCACCAGCCATAAGACCCACATGGCGCTGGCCATGACGTCGCCAAAGCACCAAGAGGATGAGCCAACTCACCAGAGATGCCGGGCGCAAGAACCACTGGGGAAGCTGCGTGAGCTTCTCAAAGGCTTCCGGCGTCATCAAGGAGCTGAAAGTGCTGCACTTCAGGGCCAAAGCCACGTTTCTCCTAAGGGGGCTGAGGGTTTCAGCGCCTTTAAGGAGGCTCAACCGCCTGGGGATGAACTGTGGGAGCTGAAGAGCCTTGTTGGCCGATGAGCCAAGCGATACCGACCATCAGTTAAGCATCAACCACCACGAAAAACCATCACTTAACCATGACTTAATCACCACTGAACCATCATTCAGCCATCATTGAAGCATCATGTAACCATCATTTAACCACCATCCAAGGATCATTTAAGCATCACTTAACCATCATCTAACCATTAGTAATCCTGTTTTAACCAAAAGAATTGACATAATTAACTAGTTAATCAACCTTGGTTAACCATCATTTAACTAGACATTTAAATGTTGCCTAGACATTGGTTGGCTGGTTTGTCATCTAACCAACCAATCAAGCACCAAAAGCCACGGCGGTGCTCGATTGGGGCACCTTGAACTCACACGGTTCATATGGGAACCCTTCGGAACCCGAACAGGGCAACCATTGGGAAGCGTTGGGGAACCATTGGGAACCGTTGGGAACTGTTGGGAACCGTTGGGAACCGTTGGGAACCGAAAGCATTCAATTGTTTGAGTGCACCATCATGAATCACTGCTATTTCAGCACTTTCAGGACCTCTTCCGTGTATTCATGTATGAAAAGATGAAAGATTCTTCTAAATCATAGCCTTCTTGACAATGCCGTTCAGAAGATATCGCCCGACTGTTGGCGCTCAAGACTATTCTGCGGATTTTGAAGGCGGTGATTGCTGTAGAATCAAACTCAAAAACAAACGTCTAGTCTTCATTGGAGTCATTACGAAGTGACTGACACCATGGACTTTTGCAGCAATCATGCAATCCAAACAAACAATAATATACAGTAGTTGTTCAGTGAACTACGAACCATTGTTAATTAAGAATCGTTGTCAACCAATAATGGCCAATTCGGTAAAGATAAACAATGGGTACTGGTTAATCATTCATTCAGCTATACAGAACCATTATCAACGAATAGTCAGGTAATAGTTGACTTACTAATTCTGTATCATTAAATGGTTAATCGTTAATTCAACAATAACTATACTTCACCAATAGTTGATTGACCTTTATATGGTGGATCAACTCCAATGGTTGACCAATATTGGTTGATAGACATGGTAATGACTAACCCAAAATCTTAGTGAATGAACCGTCCCAAATACTACAGCGAAAATAAACAATGCTTAAAACCAACAAGTCAACGAATAGTCAAGTGATGGCCGAGTTTCAGGATGGCGCTCATGACAGCGGCAAAGACAGACAGGTGCCTCGTGCTGCACGAAAGCAACGAGGACGAAGCGGCCTGTGGCAGTTGTGCGGGGAATTGCGGGACCATGTGGGACCTATGGTTGCTACTGGTTAGTGGCTCATGGTGGTCCATGGTGGTTCATAATTCACCATGGTTCGTAGCGGTTCATGGTGGTTCACAGTGGTTAATACTGATTAGTCTGCTGTTCATAACGTTGAATCACAATAAGAATTATTCATTCATGACAAAAACACAACGGAGAACAGTCCACAACCATCGTTGATTCCTGAAAGATCTGAATCTCGGATTTTTTGCACCAGCAATCCATCAATTATTGTTGGATTTATATGAGTAAAACTCATGTGGGCGTTTCTCAAAATAAGGGACCCCCAGTTATCATCCCATATCAACGATTGATAGTAATAAACCAACCATCGCTCTGGGGGGTCCCCTACTTAAAGAAGCCACCAGGCATTTAGTTGTAAATCACTATATAGCTATTTAAGATATAAACTGTGGGTGGTTGATTGATCTACCATCACTGGGGTTTCATACATTGCCAACCAGAGACAAGTGCAATTCATCAAAGCGTGTGTTAGTCATTGACTCCGACGATACGGAGTTAAATCGCTTAAGTTTAGGTATACTACCCATATGGATTGATTAAATACACTACCCATATGTAAACTATACGGAAGTGTTATGTAGACTGTATAGACGAAATGTTCTTGTCAATAATCATACATTCTATTGCAGCACACCATGGGTACAGCGTCATACAAAATGGAATGTTGCTGTATCTTACACTATACTACAACGCAATTAATTGTCTTGTATGACGTGACCGCATAAAATATCATGTTGCTTGCATTTTTGTATATGTGACGCATCATGCATGAAATGTGCAACGATCATATGTATTTGTGTGAGTGTAAATTCACAATGTAGGATTCACAAATCATATAACAAGTAGTGCAGTGCAGTATGTGCTACATGGTGTATCTAATAAGCCGTTCAACCCTAATTAGGACATAGCACCTTAGAAAGGATGTAAGTACACCGCCTACATAACGAGTACTATGTGAACGCGTACTATTATACATACATGTGTGTACATACATGATTCTGATAGAAAACAACATACGAATAGCGATTTTTGTGCTAAAGTGGAGGACAACATGTGTGTACATGTCTGTAGTTTATATATGCATGCATGTATATATGTGTATATGAATATAAATATATATATATATATATATATGTATTTATTTATACATACAGTATAATCATGTACGGTACGTGGCAAACACCCCCCAGTACACAATACAGCAAAATCATACAGGTGCATATATCGGTATTTGTCACATAAAGAGAGATAAAAAAAGATGACCACCACACTCCGGGGACCGGAACAGGCTATCTCACACCTGTTGCTAGGCTGCAAGCAATGAAATCCCTTAGACCAGTGAATTGTGGTGAGTGCACCACCAAAGTTCAAGCCACATGGGTCGCCTGATGGTACATTCGTGCATTAACACACATAATTACATAATGAAGTACCCCCGAAAACAGTGTTTTCCCTTCCAAACCAATGGAAATCATTTGGGGAGTTGTTGGTTTCCCAGCTACCCACTTCTGGACAGAACGGCCTTGCACCATAAAAACCTAGCACAAATATTCCCAAAACTGGCTACATTTTGACCATGCCTGCTGTCAGGGAACTTATTGCTGGCCGTAAAATCTGGCTAAACACTACAAAATATGCCAGTCAAAAAGAATGATCCCATGTTTTATTAAATCATTTGTATCATGTTTTATCATCTTTGTCATTCAAACCATGGTCAAATCGAATGATCCCAACCCACGTCGAGACAGGACAGGTCTGCGGGAGAAACCGAGGATGCTCCCAACTGCCAGTGAAGCACAGCGCAATGAGGTCATCTTCAACTGGTGTATCGATTGAACCCCTCCAGGTGACCCGTAAAATGTCAAAAATCCACTGTGAATACATGGAGGCTTCTCAAAATAGGGAGCCCCAAAAATGGTTGGTTTATTATTACACATGGCCAATAACTAGATGACTTGGGAGTACCCCAATTTTGAGAAACACCCACATGGAAACTTGGGATTTATACCTGTTCTCAAAACCTGAATGGACACTTGGGTTTTATACCATGTTTACAAAAACCCATGTTACCTGAAAGGCAGGCTCCAATTCGCATATCAACTACCTTTTCGCTTGGAATTCCCATCATGGGAACGCGAGAACTGACAGGTTTAACAAACTCTGCTGATGGCCCTGGTCCGATGCCGCCTCTGAACGCAGCGTCTCAACACCCTCGGTGGACCACACAGCGTTTTCTTCGTCCCAAAACGCGCAGGTGGCATTCGAATCATCCTTGGAATGCGACCGGACGCTCAAGATGGTGGCTGTGCAGCTGTCCAGCTGCCTGTTTGATGACATCAACACAGCTGTCTTGCAATCCCCAACCCAGAAACTCTGGTTTCGAATGGAAAAATCAATTTCATCATTTTCTCAACTCCGATGGCTTGGCAGAATCTACCCCTTGGTCAAACTGATCAACCAGCACTCCCTGATGACCCTAGCTGAGCTCCACGGAGAAGCGACCAACATCGACGTCCCAACTCCCACGGTAGCAGATCGCTGCTGTCGAGTGGCCACAGGCATCACCAGGACCATGGGTTCCGCCAAGTTCTCCACCGTCAGCTTTGCCCCTGAGCCGAGTAACCGGTGTCCAAGATGACACACGCACTCGCTATGATCCTATACACATACATGTCATTCTAAGTTGTATGTTCCGATATGGAGCCCATTGGATTTCAGCATGATGGTCTCATATTCAACCCACTTCAATATTCCGACGGCTGAGGGTTTCTAATGCATACATGTGTATATGTGTATATATATATATGATTGTATATGTAAATATGGATTTCTATCTGTAATCACTGTCACCAGCTGCACCATGCTACAGCGAGCGAGGCTCCAACCACCTTTTGGGTCTCAAACCAGCTTGGGAACCCCAAACGTATGGGTGGTTCAATTAATTACTATGAGTGGGTGATAAATTGGATGATTTGGGGTGCCACAATTTTGAGAAACCACCGTCTGAAGACTGATATCTTTTCAGATGCTTCACCATGCTTAAGCTACACAGATTCCAGGAAGGACAAAACAAGCCGCGGACAAGAAATCGGGGGAGCTTTCCTAGTGCTCATAGGTGAAGAGAATTTTCCAAATCCTCAACCAAAAGAAACATGCAGTTCATTTGTCCATACATTATTTTCGGAAGGACTGGGAATATCCAATTCAACACATATGAAGCAAACAAATTAATGGCTGTCAATCTGCGAGCTGTCCCTTAGTTTCATCAGGAAAGCAGTTTCATGTGCCTGGTTTCGGGTAAGGTAATGCAAAAAACCACTAATGCACCAGTATGAAATAGCTTCTGGTGAGTTTCTACAAATGATATCGGCTACCTCCTCAACAACAAGTGGTGCATGTTGGCTTTTAACCGTTGGGCTTTCCATATGGAATCCCGGTCACCAGTCGTTTCAACAGGTCTCTGAGTACCGAAAAATCAGTGTTGGGATCCAGCAGCAAGGAATCGCACAGCAACGGAAGCCTTTTCCACTCATCGACAAACAAAGCCTGGATGCCCAGTCGTTTTCAGAATATTTATCTACCAGCACTCTTGAAGAAACCCGACTTCTTGTACCCACAGATGTTCACTTTACCACCAACCACAACACGTCCCTAAGACCATCAGCTGCAGCGCCGTTTGGACGACCCTCGCTGCCAGCGCCTGCGGCGTTGCGGAAGTTGAGGCTGCTGGCTCCAGACCGCACGACCGAGGCGAGCCGACGCCCGCGCCCCCCGGGGGGGGCGAGCCGACGCCGGGGCGCCGGGGGCGCCGCCTCGTCAGTGGCCAAGATGTGATCCTTCCGCAGGGCCCAGGAGGCGTCAGAGGTGAGACTCAAGCGACCTCGGGGACCAGGACGTGCTGCACCAGCTGGGGACGATGATGTGGGTGGTTTATGGTGCCTATGGATACCAAGATGGAGGTTGACAGTGGTTAACAGTGGTTATAGGGGATACTAGGTAACATTCATGGTTAAACAGCAACTATATGGTGGTAATGGGAGACTCCTGGTAAACACGTGATTGATCTCTGATTCACTACTTTTATACATGAATTTCAATGTACGGCAATGGCGGCAAGGAGGCCAGCAGCAACAGCAACAGCAACAGCAACAGCAACAGCAACAACAACAACAACAACAACAACAACAACAACAACAACAACAACAACAACAACAACGGGCTTTGTCAAACAAGTGAAGCAGAACAAACCACATGTTGCACTGCCTTTGAGTAAGATGGTAGTTCCCATGTCATGGGGTGTGATAGCCAAAAAACGGTACATATCATGCACTGCAACAACCACATGACAGTTGGATGTTGCTGGTATCTCACAATTCTTTCTAAATAACATCTCGACTGCCCATGCTGTTGATCCATGTTGTAAACATCGACTTACTCTCTGGCAAATTCAGCTGGTGGAAAATCCACCATAGCTGGTTTACCTATTAAAACTGGTCATTTCAAGCTTCCAGGGGTTCGTTTCCGGAGGGTACAGTATCTACCATTTGGTTAGGCAACTCCTGGTAGCTCCAAATCGCTCCCCCTTTAAAGGGGCTAGGGCAGGATACCCCTCCCAACCACCAGCCATGGGCTGCCAAGGAACTCATGAGCAGATTGCTGCTTCCCGCAATGGCAGCTACTTCCTCCAGCAGCTTCACGCTGATCTCCACATCGACACCTGCCCGTTGTCTCCCCAAGCGGCTGCGCAAGCGCGAGCTGTGTTGGTTTCTGGGTTCGTATTGGCTAATTAGTGTCAGTCACAGCGAAGTGTATCAACAATTGGCTATGGGCTATGGGTCAATATTAGTCAACCAACCAATGAAGGATTTCCACCATCAATAATAGGGAAAACAATGGTTAATGATAGGGGAACCAGGGATACGGGGTTTTGACCCACTGCCAATTATCAATAGCTAGTTGTCAACATCTGTTCGTAAGTAGTGTTAGCCACCTCTTGACTACTAGCCACGTGTCACTTAGTTTATCTTACTATCAATATATAGTGGCTGATGATACCTGACAAAGTCACAGGGATACCCGGCGAAAAGAAAATGACAATAAAATCACAAAAGCAAGAGCCACCGATCGGCAGGTGTTGCTCACTATCCTCACCACAACATTATCAAAATTTGGGACACGCAAACAAGTCCGGCTTGGGATCCACATGTAAATTTCCATGGCGAAGGCAATTTCAGCCATCTCTTCTACCTGCTTATGTTCAGAGCTTCCTGCAGATCGATCTCTAGATCCCTTCAATCCATCCATCCGTCCGTCCGTCCGTCCATCCATCTTTTTCTGTGCCAAACATGTTGAGGATCACCAGCTGCTGGCTTGGAAGCTGTATGAAACTGCCGTTTCGCGGTTCTGTTGCGCCACAACTGGGAACTCAAATTCCGATCCCAAAATTTCCGGATGGATCAACTCCAAAGATACCGGCCATGACTCCACCCCCTGCCACCTGCATCATCCTGAGACCTCAACTCCACAACTTCAGCACCGCTGGCCACCAGGGAATCCAACGACAGCAAGGTCACATACACGACACCGACCTCCAACTCCATCACCACTTCACCTGCCCCGGCTGGGTAGAAGGAAGTCGGATGATAAAGACATAGAAGTAGAGCTATCACCAAGCATCAAGGAATACTCACATGAGGGTTTCTCAAAATAGGTAACATCATTGTGACAAATGATCCAACAGGTGGATTTCTACATCTCACATGAGGGTTTCTCTCCAAAGTTATGGGTGGAACATTTCCATTTCTACAACTACTACAAAGGATGCTTTGGGAGAACCCCCAATAATTTTCGAAACCGCTACATCAATCAATCCATGGCTTTGGTGTCAGTGAAAATCGTCACCAGAAGTGGTGCCCCATCACCACAGTCAGAGTCACGAAATCTGGGGATATGCCCATTACTATCTAATCTACCCATTATACAAGTAAATTCGTGATAGAACTAGTAACCATCTCAAAAAATCAAACACTATCCAATCTACCAACAACCATTTGTGCGCCATGTTTCGCTGCAAAATCCCCAGAAATTACGTTGACACCAACTCGGCCCGGACGGCTCTGCAGCACTTTGTGCCTAAAACTCCAGGTCCAGTGCTGTTGCTGCTCGACAACATGCTCAAGGCCTGCCAGTGGCACTGATGATCATAGTAATTTCTAGGTGCTAATAACCAGGGATAAATGGAGGGTAATAACAGGGTAATAACCAGCAATAATGGGTATAACCTATCTACACTGCTATTAATGGGTAATAACAGGGAGTTATAGAGGATGATAACAAACAATAATGGTTCAACAATGTTCAACAGCAATTATATGGGTGTTTCTCAAGTCAGTTTGGGGATCCCCCAAGCCTATCATCCTTTACATATCTTTATATTAACCATGTATAGTAACAAACCAACCATTTTGGGGGTCTCCTATGACTTGAGAAAGACCCATATCTAGCTGCTAATAAACCACTACCAGTTTAATTTACCATGAACAGAGGTTGCTTTACCATCACATAAAAGGGTGTTCATGAACTAATGGATATGCCACTATGGTTGGTTCGTCGCACTTTCGAGGACAAACAATGATCATAGCGACCACCAGAACAACGACGCAAGACTGGCAGTCGCCTGCAATACTGCATCGTTCTCGGCAGATTCCACGGCAGCCACGGCTTTCGCTGCTTCTTCTTTGCGCTGCCGTTCCAGTTGACGCATCTCCGCCGGGGAAAGCACTGCTGCTTCGGTTCTGGTTGAGCTGGTGGTCGTCTGACTCAGAGAGGAACTCGTCGTCTTCGTGGTGCCGATGGTGCTTGTGGTGCTTGTGGTGCGTGTGGTGCGTGTGGTGACGGTAGTGGTCCTGCTGCTGGTACTACTGGTGGTACTTCTGCTAATGCTCCTGCTAGTCGTGCTACTGCCCGTCATGGTAGTGCTTCTGGTGCTGCTTGTCCCACTGGTACTGCTGGAAGTCAATGTGGTGCTGCTTCCAGTTCTGCTCGCACTGCTTGTTGATGTGCTCGTGGTACTGCTACTGGCAGTGCTGGTGCCGGTGGAAGTTGAGCTGATACTAGATGTGCTGCGCGTTGAGGTACTGGTGCTGGTGGAAGTTGAGGTGCGAGTAGTCGAACCTAAGGAACTTTGGAGCAGCTGGGAGCAAATCCAATGAGTTGTGTACCAGGTCTTCCATACCTGATCTCCTGTCCCTTCTCAGATGGCACTGGTGTTGGCGGAAAAAGAAGCTTCCCAACGAGACAAAAGCAACTGTTCAAACCTGGGTTGTCCATGTTTTTTGCATGTTTTTCACCTGTAGACTGCCAGGGTTCCCTGACCAAAGAATTCATGATCCGAGAATCTGGGCCCGATGCCAGGAATCGCCCGCTGAAACGTGAAACTCTGCTGGAAATCCAAGAAATTTACGGGAGTAAAGATAATGATGACAAAGACAATGACAATGATGACGATGATGATGATGAGGATGATGATGATGATGATGATGATGATGATGATGATGATGATGATGATGATGATGATGATGATGATGCTGATGCTGATGGTGATGATGATGATGATGACGATGACGATGACGATGATGATGATGATGATGACGACGATGATGATGATGATGATGATGATGATGATGGTGATGATGATGATGATGACGATGATGATGATGATGATGATGAAGATGATGACGATGACGATGATGATGATGATGATGATGATGATGATGATGATGATGATGATGCTGATGGTGATGATGATGATGATGATGACAATGATGATGACAATGATGATGAGGATGATGATGATGATGATGATGATGATCATGACGATGATGGTGATGGTGATGATGACGATGATGATGATGATCATGATGATGATGATGATCATGAAGACAATGACAATGATGATGAAGACAATGACAATGAAGACAATGACAATGATGACAATGACAATGATGATGATGATGATGATGATGATGATGATGATGATGATGATGATGATGCTGGTGGTCGTGGTGGTGATTAATGATTATTGATTATTATCAGTAATTACGATGATTACGATGACTGTGCTGATGGTGGTGATGATGAGAGGAATCCCACAATTCATAAGAACGTGAACGAGAACACCATGTGTGTGTGGCTTCATCTTAAGATCAATGAAAAATGGAAATATCCACATTTTGTACTAGTAATAGAGATACCCTGGACCTTGCTGGTCGAACCATTCACGGGAAAGATCAATTCATCAGTTCTTCTTGGCTTCAAAAAAAGCATCAAAAACCCAAGAGGCCAAAATTGTTCGACCAAATGGGTTTTAACCATTGGTTTAACCAGGTATAATGGCCAGTACCATTGGTGAGTAACAATGGGTTTTACCCAAAATTCATTGGTGAGTAGTCTCTTTCTTACTCACCAATTACGTTCGGCAAGAACCCATCGGGTTTGTTGTTGGTAGGTCCACTTGGTGTACCCCCTTGTGTGTGGCTTTTTGGGCATCGCGACCTTAAGCCGCAGCTGCCAAATTTGGCTATCTGGTTTCATAATTAAACATCAATCGCAACTGCGAGTTCGCTGTCCAGAAAGAGGCAACTGGCAATTCGATACCCTAATGGTACCAAATCATACCATGAGTTTGCATAGGTCCAATTTCAGTTGGTTGTGACATGTCTCATGTCAAGTTCTTGCCTTCCCAGCATTGATTATAAATGGAGAGGTGTCAACCAGTTCGGTTAAGAAATAGAAAAAGGCGCAGGAAAATTGCAAGCAGTGATCCTACGTTGCGTCCAGATACCCATGGGATTTGCTCCAGTCAGTTCCAAAAGAGGACTGTATACCACGCACAGTTTACCCAACGACATGCTCTTGAGCATCAAAGAGTATTACAAATGGATCCACCAATAGTGTTCACGATTTTGTCTGTATTCCCTGAATCTACCTTGTCTTACATAGGACCCTTTGCGTGTGCACATTAGCATATTCACATACGTATATTCTTTTGACTCTGCACGTTCTTGACTAAGGATGGTCATCTATGCGTGCGCGTGTGCGTGTGTTTCTTTC
>VSDK01024297.1:0-20128 GCA_009767595.1 Symbiodinium kawagutii
TGGATTTGAAATGTCATGGTGGGGATCACTCGAAGTAAAGTAATTATGGTGAAACAGCCAGGAAGAAACATTTAACAACCATTACTCCTTATCAATTAAACAATATCACCCACTGTTCACATTGGTTCATCCGTTATTGAAAATTTCACACCACAACAAAACATTGATTAACCTTTGTGAACCATTTGTAAAAATGACCATTTATTATTACTGCACTAAACCAACCATCATCAGCCACTTTTCTACCTCTATTCACCATTTGTCAGCCAGTAGGTAGAATTTACCGACAAAATGTATAACCATTCATCAGTCATTATTATCCACAAGTCATGCAACATTGTTCACTACAAGTCAAATATTGTCGGCCATTATTTCACCATTAGCAACCGCTCATCACTCATTATTGACCAGAAACTGAGATAAACCAACCATTATGCATTTCACCACTGATCAACAGTTAACCACCATGCGTCAACCCTTTCTTGCACCACTTGTTAACCAGTATTCCCCATCAATCAATCATTTTCCGCTAGTGATCGATCATTAATGACCATGAATCATTCAACATGAACTATTTAACACCTACTGGTTTATCAACCTTTTTTCCCGCCAGTAATCAACCATTATTGGCCATGTATCAACCATCATTCACCATCAACAACCCAATTTTCGCCACAAATCCAGCTTTTTTTCGAACCATGGTTCATCAATTTTTGCTATTAATCCACCAATTTGCGCCATGAATCACCAATTTTTCATCATTAATCACCAAAGTTTCGTGGTAAATCAACAATTTTTCGCCATGAATCACCCATTTTGGGTGATTAATAAAGCATTTTTCATCATTCAACAGCTGGTGCCACGTTGCGACCAGGAGGATCTGCCACCTTCGCTGTCGCCAATGCTGAACTGCGGCTTCGGTGGAGCGCGCTCCAAAGACCTTCTGGAGCGGCCGGCTGCGGCACGGCATGGCATAGGTTCGACAACCTTGGGGGTTTTATAATAGGTTATACGTTATAAACCAGCAATAGTGCTAAGAACCAGCAATACATATTACTAGTGGTTGATTTTCACCAGTAGTTGTTTTATCCCTTAGTAATAACCAGCAATAGTGGTAAAACAATTAGCGGTTGGTGGTTTGACAAGGGCTCCACAGTAGGGTTAGAACTGGAACCATTAATAATGGTTAATAATAAGGAATAATAAGCAACAAGAATGGTTAAGTTCAACTACTGGTTGGTGGTTTGATGGTCTTTTTTATTTTCGCCATTATTTTTGTTTACCGCCGTTCGCGTGTTCCGCAGGCTACCACGGCTAATCCCGGAGGCCGCAGGACTTAAAGGTGTCAGGCTCATGCAGGACATTCAGATTGGTGCAAAAGCGCCTTGGTGCAAAAACTGGTTGGTATAAAAGCTCGTGGGTGCAAAGGCTAGTTGGGGAAGAGTTATCGATCACTCAAACAACCAACGATTAGCCTTGTCAACATGTGAATATCAACAAGCATGGTTCAAAACCAACATTACGCATTACAGGTGATGGTGGCTACAAACAAATTTCAAATTGCAGGTCCAACGAACCCAAACATTATCATGAACGATCGGGCTTTGTTGGTCAATGCTGTTCGTGTATTTGATTCTGTTTGAACCATGACTTGTTTATGGGTGATCTGGCACATTTGCCGAAAATACCCAAAGCGCTTAATTGGCAGTTCACAGTGATTTACAACGGCTATATAGATGATTAACAACGATCGCGGTCAATCATGGATTATAGCTGATATGGACACCTCATAAACAATAAAATGTTAATCATATAATGAACAGAAATTGTGAATGATGGTTGATATGTTGGGTCTCATAGAATTGATATACCCGCACCGTTGGTTGGTCCTCGTACGCGGCTGTGATTTACAATGCTAATCATTGCTCAAATGGCAAGAGTACCATTGGACCATTCGGACGCCAAATGTTTGGGGGACTTACCGACACCTGGCATTTCCGTACCCCGATGGTGCACAAGTTTAGTTTGTCCCAAAATGGTGTACCGCGAAAACTCGTTGCTTTCCTATGTATGGTTATTGTTGCATCGGTGTTTTTCAAAATAAGTGTGCCCCAAAAATGGTTGGTATAATTTAGTAATGTTTGGAATGATTGTGCTTGTATGATTTGGAGGGTCCACTATTGTGAGAAACACCCAGATGGTGAATAGGTACCACCATGGCTATGGACGACCCCACTGGTATCTCTATGGCCATGGCCAGGAATTCATGCCGGAGTTGGTACTGAAACATTCCCCTCGACTGGTGCCTTGGGTGGCAGCGATAGCGTTGAATTTTTCCGAAGGTTTTTTTTGTTCACACGCATGGCAGACACAAGTATGCGTTTAAGAGTGTAATATGTTGTAATATGGCAGACTCATATGATGTACGACTCATATGATGTAATATGTTCACAATTATGGCAGACTCATATGATGTAATCCTGAATATGAGTTTGTCCAAATATGATGTACGCCATAAGTGGTTGGTTTCCCTATCATTAATGGTCATTTGGGGATGGTTGGGGGGTACCACCATGTATGGACATATCCCTACGTGTGTTTGTTTAGTTTGCTTGGTGAACATGCGGCAGTTAAGTCTTAAGCAAATGGATCATCAGCAATGGGCTTACAATTTCCAACAAAAAGGCTCTCAACGATCATGTGTATCAATCAGTAATCAGCCTTACCACATTGAGTTTATCAGAACGTATCATGGCAATCCAGGGCCTAACTATGGAATGAATAAGCACCAGCAATAACCACCAACAATGGGTTCATCATCCAGTAACATCTGATGATTACATCACCTACCAGATGTTGACCTATTTCTCAACAATAATCATTCAGCTAAGTTGATTGATAACTGGCTGGTGGTTTGATTGACATGTTTGATCTTCCCTAGTGATTATTTGGTTGACTTGCGCATATTTTTCATGACGGGGTGGTTCAATCACCAACCAGATAACACTGGTGCATCTCAACACCTTGTTGCGGCTGATAGCGGCGGGGAGCCGAGGTGGTCTACTACTGTGGCATCAATGATCTTCACTTCGGTGCCGAGGTGGAGGCACTTGAAACTGTGAACTCGCCGTGGCAGGTGGTAAATCATGGTTCAATGATTGGTGGGTGGTGGTTCATGATTCCTGAACTAATGGTTGATGAATAGAAATGATGATTTATCAATGAATGATTAGTAGCGAATCATGAGTAGTTTATCAACTAATCATTTATTTCTGAACTCATGTTTGATTCAACGTCATCTCTAGCAATTAGTGGTGGGTGGTGGAATAAACGGTGCACTCAGGGACTGAATGATTCTTGAACATTTGGTGAGATGTTTATTTTTGATTAGTCATTCTATCATTCTGGATTATTCTGTGTGATGATTGTGGGGACAGCCAGAGAGGATGTGTTTTTTTGATGCGGCATCTAGTAGCTACATTTTGTCACTGGCTGATGTTGTAAAACGTGACAGCTTTTCAACACCCATTTCTTGCAAGCATGGAATCTCCTGCCAACAAATACCTTTTTGAGCCGAGCAATGTTTGAATCTGCTTGCTGTTTCTAAGCAATCATTTGTTGTTTACCTAGTATTTTGGATGGTTGGTTTATTCACTATTGTTCTTTGCTATTAACCCTTGCTTCAACCACGTCAACCCGTAGCTAAGCATCGAACAATCACCATTATCATCCATCAAATGATCAATGAAACAAAGTTGCTAGAAACACTTAACCATTATTATCCATCAAATTAGCAACGGTATACCATGGTTAACCATCAAATCAACGATCATAAGCCATCAAATTAACTATTACTAAGGCTTAACCATTAGATGAAAGGTAATAAATCAACCATTTTGGGGGTTCCCTATTATCCATGATTATTAATTACCATTCTTCACCAGTATTAACATTAGTTAGCCGTCATGAGCCATAAAATTGACCATGAAATTCACCATTAGTAAACCACTTTTAAGCCATTACTAGATAATTATTAAGCCATTAGTAAACCATTATTAGACCATTATTCAACCATCATTAAGCCATTATTAAACCATGAAATTCACCATGTTTTAATCTATCAGCCCTCCATTAGTCACCAAAGAGCCCGCCACCCCCGATGGCAGGAGCCGGTGGCGAACCTCCGGCGTTTCTGTGCGAAGCTTTGGGACTCCCTGCCATCGACGCAGCTGCTGGTTTTGGCCATGACGCTGGGAAGCACTGGGGGATGACGTGGCGTTGGTGGATTTGTGGGGGATGAATGGAGGGTTAATGATTGGGTGAATGGTGGCTTATCATGGGTCATTGGTTGAGAAAATGGTGGATTGATGATGGGTTCATGGTTGGTCAATAGTGGATCTATGATGGGTTTATGGTTGATAATGGATTTGCATGGTTGGTTTTCATTGGCGGTGAACTGGTTGGATTTATGGTTTGTTTAGGGTTGGTTCAGAGTTGAGTAGAACGGTGGTTGAATGGCGAATTGGTTCATGGGCATGGTGCATGATTGGACGAAGTGCAAACAGCTGGAACGACTTTCGGATGGATAGACAGTCGTGGATAGAATCGGTGGTGCTGCATCGAAGTTGGCCGGGGCAAGACAGCACTAGCCAGTTGTTAATGGTCCAGTTGCCTAAGCCATAATGCAACTATGACAACCCAGAATTAAGACCTGTTTGACCATTGTGAGCCAGAAACTACTGGTTGGTGGTTGCAAACATTTTGATTATTTTCCCTAGTAATCATTAACAATTGGTTGGTTAATTTATATTTTTCATAGGGGTTGAAACCACCAACCAGCTTGAGTTTTGTTGCTCATGCATTGATAGCAGTGGCACAGATTCCTCGTCCAACCCATGAGCACCTGCCAGCTCCTGCCCCTGGTAAGAATGCTACATTTCAGCATAGGGAATGGCAGGCAAGAATAGATGGTTGGTGGTCTTAGAAAATATTTTTTGGCACCCCTAGTATTTGGGATGTTTGATTGATGAACTGATTTTTTTTGTATGGGTTATAAGCACTCCTCGACACCAGGAAAAGGGATTGGGTTAGAACCACCAACCAGCAACCAACGACGAGCTGATTGATCAGGTGGTGAGCTCATGGTTTTGCAATCGCTTCTTGGAATGGGATCACAGGAATACAGCCGAGCCAACCAGCCGAAGCAATAGAGATGATCATATGGGGATGGGTCAAGGGTCCCTTAATGACCAAAGGCTGCTGGGGCAGCTGACGCGAACCCATCCCAACAAGTCGACAATTTTTTCTCCCCACTCCTAATGTCCTGAATGTTTGTGTCACTAGCGGATCAGAAGTCATGTCTCCATAGCTATTATTCCTTCGTCTTAGCAATTTGATGGTCATAATCACCTTATTTTTCCCAGGCAAAACCCTACAAATCCATCAAAACATGGGCAGTTCTCCATCCCCATCAATCTGGCAACGTGTTTCACCCAGAGTACCAAACTGAACTGCCGTCGCTGCTCAGCTACTCGGTAGCTTACCCAACCAACCTGGGTGGATCCTCCCTGGCTCCCAGGAACCAGGCGCCGTTGCATTTTGCGTTGGGATTGGATTCCAAGATCCGCCGTTGCAATGAACTGAGACTTGGAGATGGGCAGAGCTAAAGTCCACCTGGTTGTGTCGGACATGTCGAAATTCTAAATGCAGATAATATGTTAATTCTTTTACAATTATATATACTGTCAGGCCACCTGTATATATATTTATTTATTTACATGTGGATATACCAGAAGAAGCTAAAGCCCATGAATTTATGGTACTTGAGAAAAAGACTGTGTTTTCTTGAAAAAGACCGTATTTCCAAAAATGTGGGTTTTTGCAAATTCATCAAATTCCAGATTCTTGTGTATATCATCATACAATACGTTGAACATGGATGATCAAAGAGGATCTTACTATTCGAGTCTACGAACTCGCATAATAGCCCATGTGTTCTGGAGGTAAAGAACCCATATTTTTAGTACGGCTTAGTACGGCTTAGTACGGGATAAATACGGGTTTGATACGGCTTAGGAAATGCGGTAATTTTGGTGGTTTAGAAAAGTACAGGTTTTGTTCAGGATAAATACGGGTTAGTTCGGGACAAATACGGGTTGTTCGGGATAGGCATATTTTCGACCCAAAAAATATTTATAAACCATTGCGTACGTTGAAGTAACAAGAGAATGGGGAACAATGGGCAATATAAGCAGCTTAAAAACCATATAATAAGATAAAATAACCAAGTAATATTCCCAAAACACGATTCTTGGGGAAAATACATTTTTTTTGTGAAAGACGGTATTCCCCTGAAGTACGGCATTTCTTGGGAAAAGACGGTTTTTTGACCTGGGGCCCATTAAAATATAGTCTTTATCCTGTATATGTATGTTTTTCTTTGTTTTTTTTAAACTATTCTGGATACATGCATGTATATGCATACATACTTATCAAGCTATTTATGTATTCGACATGCAGATTCACACCGAGCTACGCATTCAGCAGATATAATATGTCTAGTTCATTCTTCCACCTAGATAAAACAAATTCACCCATTTTACCTATTGCATCTGGCCTGAACGAAAATTCGACCTACAGGAAACCTACCGTTCAGCAAGCTTTGTTTAGCTGGTCATGGCAGGTCACACCACCGCTTGGTGGGTTGCCTGCGCCTCAAGGATGGAGCGTTTGTCGAAGGAGTTGGGCTTTGAATTTCTGGACCTCTTTGCGCAGGAGCTGGGGAGTGGTGATGCCGCTTGAGTGTACCACTATGGGAAGCTCTCCTGAATACATCGTAAGTGTTGGCCATAAGATAGATAGAAACAATGGGAAAGCTTTTGTGTATTTTGTTGTTGTCGTCATCACTTGTACTTGTACTTGTACTTGTACTTGTACTTGTACTTGTTGTTGTTGTTGTTGTTGTCGTTTTTGTTTCTTTTTATCCACTCTACAACCAAACTACATCGAACTTATGAAACCACTGTTCCCATCAATTCCAATGCTGCAACCACTAATTATTCTTGTCCTTTTGTTTAGCAGTATCTACGAAATTATGCTGCGTGCCATTCAACGCCAATGTTTGCCATGATACGTTATTACGGTTCGGTCGTTTTTATCCACACAAAATTGACTGTCATCAACAATCATCAAGTATTGATCATCATGGACCACAATTGACAAGATGCTGATTAACAATCAACTGACTGTAAGTAGCCACTGGCCAGTTGAGAACCACCATTAGCCATTCATCACCATACAAACCGTTGATCGATCATTGCTGAACCCCATCAGTTCTCACTGATTAACCATTCATTATAAACCATCATTGATCATGCAATTGTCCATGACTTTGGCAGTCTTCAATCATTATGAAGCATCAATTCCCATCATTAACTATCAATTCACCGTCATGCACCATAAATCATGAATAGAAACCACTGATCAACCATTGCTTAACAATCATGCTTAATTAACTATTAACCACCATGATTAATTTATCATCAACAAACTCAACAAACCACAATTCACCATTATTAAACATTGTTGATCATTATCAACCATTTTCAACCATCAATTCATCATCAATTTGCCTTTATTGACTATTTTTAACCAACACCCAACCATATATTACCAATTTTGTTGCTGTGTTTCTTGGCAGCTCCCCCTTTCGGCCACTGGCGCCACTGGGCTGTGAGGAGCCGCGCTTCGCTTGCGACACCTCGCTCTATGCTTGGGATATGTGCCTAGACGGCAAACAGTGTTCTTTGCTCAAATGCATATTACATGTTACAGAAATATGAAATATGATAGAATTTGCATTGTGCATATACAGTTTACTCTCGTTTATGATTGCATATGCATATGTAGAGGTGTATATGTTCGTCCACATGCGTTTTTACTTGCTATGGATAGGCTTCACCTATTTGTATAGTTGCGGAGCAACTGTTCCCCAAACAACTAGTCCATCAACGATTTCAAAGGCTGGCAGTTTTCTAGCCGTACAACGGATCCTGTACAGTTGGCGACTGGTGATTTACCATCCATGTGCTGCAAATGACGCTTGTTGGACAGCATTTTTTATATCATCTACCAGTAACTTGCTTTTGGCTTCCAGTACACTCTAATAGCTATAGTTGATAATAGTTATGACAGTCTATATGACATGACCTATGTCATATGTCTTATCTTATAGCTATGAAGTACTTCTTACTTGACTGCGGTACACCAGGGCTTTTCACAATGCTATATTGATCATTTTTTTTGCATATTTCCGTTTCCAACATGACCATTTTCACATGCTTGGAGGCGCAAGTGATGGCACACCCATTTTTGGTGTTTTTGAGGAGCTTCTTTGTTGCTGGGAAAGGACCAACATGGAAGCTCTAATTTGTCAAGACGCTTTTCGGTGTGCATTGCGTGGTTGTTGCCTCAAGCTTTTTACAAGATGATGCTTATTGTTGCAGCTTGAAACCACATCTTTTGTAATGCTAGGTATACATACAATACGCAGACCATAGAGATATAAAATTGTATAACTTTCTAAATGTACGAGGTGTGTAGCTTCAGAATCGCCACATGATTCAACTTCGGTTAGGGTTCGCTTGAAAAGGCAGTCCACAGTTGGATTTCAGCTCGCACCGTCTCAGGTTACATTTCACCCGAACGGGTTACGCAATCCTTGGCGATTTGCTGCGACCGCACTTGCTTGCAGCCGAGAAGAAAAAAAGAAGAACCCATGCTATGTGTGCCATGTGCCAGGATGTTGTGTCTACTAATTGCTAAACATGGTTTGATTCAAGCAATTCTTGAAGACATTTGATAGTAGAAGTTGATTGAAAAATAGTGAATAATAGTTCATTTTACTGATAACTAATCATTGAAGTGGATAGTAGAAGTTGATCGAATCTAAACAACGACAATCACGACCAGCAATCGCCATGTCGATGTTGTCGTTTATCCAACCACCCCATTTAGTAAGTTGATTGTCACTAGGTTGACAAGCAAAGGGATCAACCGCAGGGACTTAAGCCGCGATTCAGAATCAGTCACCACGAACCACTTGCGCGGCTATGTCTATAAATCCTAAAATGGTGGTTACTCATATTCAGTAGGGAAACCTTTACCACCACCTTCAAACACTTATGCTTTGCCCACTGAATATGACCACACTTTGAAATACCACCCAGCAGGGCAACCTGGAATCAATGAGCAGCATCTTTGAGCACCTCTAAATTTCAATGGCTGGTGATCGTTACTCTAGGTGACTTGGCTATGGGTCAAACAATGGTTCTAACCAACAATCATAGGGAATGATGGGGAACCAAGGGTAAGGGTTTTGACCCATGGCCACTTTATTGTTCATTGATGGGTTTTCGATGATTAGTTGATGGTTGGTGATGGTTGCTCTACGATTAGTTGATGGTTGATCCAGTAGGGGTGCAAGGGGACAGAGGATTTCCTCGATCAACAGTATGATCCGATATCCGTACTAATGATTGTTTTGTTTTGTTCGTACATATACTTTTGCAATGCCATATGCACACGCATGCTTGGATGCTCACATCATATGCACATTCAGAGATCAATAGACAAGTAAAATGCTGAAATCATAGACAGTACATATCTGCTATGAATGAACAGAACATATTCATATGGCTGTGGGTCAAAACCCTGTACCCCTGGTTCCCCTATCATTAACCATTGTTTCCCTTATGATTCTTGGGGATTATCCCCCATTATTGGTTGATTAATATTGACCCATGGCCATATCATACAAACAAACAACATCGAATTGTTTCCATCTTTCGCACAGATCTCAGATCTGCTGTGGGGAACCGAGGCCACATTGGACACCTCTGGGGAGCCCTACACGCAACTTGCGCATGAAGCAAATCCGCAGCTGGTTGTGGGGCCTGTGGGATGATCAGCTAGGCTTAGGATTGGTTCATATGCTGGTTTCTTAAGCCATAGGGCCCCCAAAAAATGGTTGGTTTCTTGCCTGGATGGCTTATACCCACTAACTTAGGTTTTTAGTGTTTTTGGGATATGATTGATTTACCATATAACCACTAAACATATTTTTTTAGCAAGGGATCTATAAGCCACCAAGTTGCTGATCAATGGTCAATTTAGGATGATTTGGGGTACCTCTATACTGAGAAACCACCATATTTTGGTTGAAAGCGGTTGATTAGCGGATACTCATGGTTGATAATGTTTGAGAATCACTCATACATGACTTGATATCGGTTCATCTTGGTTGAGGATGGTTCATATCTTGGTTGATAGCTGCTGATTAGCTGCCAAGATGGCCAAAAATGATTAATTAGTTGTAAATAGTGATTGGTAACAAGTTAACATTGGTTTTGAAGGTTAATGGATGCTATGCTTAGTTGCTGAGATGTTGTTTTTTGTTGGATAACTCTTGATATTCGTTGAGAATGGTTTTTGTTGGTTAATGATACTCTCTATTGATGGGCTACATTATATGTTTGCTATTTTGTTATTTGTGGTATTGACACACACACATAAATCCAGGCACTACCTAGTGTTTTTTGTCTTGCGACCATGGGCGGATGAATCGGGATGAAGCCAACAAAATTACAGCCATGGACAGAGAATAACAGGAACCATCCAGTGGTAGATACATATAAGCAAACACCAGTTTTACTACACTTGGTAATTTCCTTCCAAATCTGAAATGTGGATGCTTTCAACCAAACACTCTAATGATCAGATGATTCTTGTCGGTTTAAGCAGTCTTGTAATAACACTTCGATTCGACCATTTATAGCCTCTTTCTACCTATTGAAACAAGTGATTTTGTAGCGCACCCATGCGCACCCAGGTACCAGAGACTAGCTGCATCTCCAAGTATTCTTGTGGACCGTCTCTGGGCCCCGGGTGCAGCTGCACAGGTATCTCCTGGTCTATGCGGGAAACAGCATCGGTCTCTCAGCGTCTGCGTCATATATTCACTTCGAGGACCAGCAGGGTGGCTTGCGCACCAGCAGGGGCTGTGATTCCCTAAACCCACAGAGCGGTAAATGGTTACAGGGTTCTACAAGGGTTATGACCATTGCTAGGTGATGGTTGATGATAGATTATAATCACCAGCAACAATGGTTGAACGACTACTAGTTGGTGATGTCAAACATTTGTTTTCCGCAGATGTTTGGGATGGTTGACTAGTTCTTTTCGGTTTGAAACCACCAACCGGTAAATCAATTGGAGAATCATGGTGCTTGACCACTGCTTTTAATGGTCAATCTATGGTTCATGTATGGTGCATATATCTAGGTCACTAGGGAATAGCAGAAATAAACTGACATTAAGGATATAGATATATATCAGTAGCATTTATGACCAGTAGCAATCACGGTTTTGCTGACATTGATGATCACAGCGACTGGCAGGTAGTTTCATTGTTTCTTTTCTGTAGAATGATTTGGAATGATAGGCTGCTTAAACACCAAAGGAGCCTTGATCAACCTCAAAAGGTGCTTGTACCCTTTTAATTTTTCCTTTCAGTATCTTGGATGATACAGTATCCCTTTGAACTTTGATTCAAAGGCCACAATGAGACATTAGATCATTGGCCAATATCGGCTAAGAATGGTATACATATCCACAATCACCACTATGATTTTCTACATATGGTGGTTTCCCAAAATAGGGGGACCCCCAAATCATCCTTTAATAGTCATTTATAGTAGTAAACCAACCATTTTTTGGGTCCCTTATTTTGAGAAACCACCATATTGGTCCCAGATACAAAAACACAAAATCTACCTACAACTACCGTTGGCTCAGGCTTTGGCAACCCATCCTCCCTGTGCTGCCACGAGCTCCCACTGGACCTGGGAGCGAGCACGGCAGGATTCACGTGTGACCTGCACCAACGACGACTTCCAGCCCTGTCCTAAGAGTCAGGTGCTGAAGGAGCCGCCAGGGCTGGAGCAGCCAGTGCAGAGCTGTTCAGCTAGGGCTTAAGACATCATATCGTCGTTTCTCAAGCCATAGGGGGCCTCTATTTGTTTTTGCTGTTGTGGGTATCAATCTCATTCGTGATTATCTTGAAATAATCAAGAGCATATTGATGACAAAACGAGGCATTCAGCATCTTTCAATCATGGAGGATCGATCATTGATGCCGGTGATGATTGCTTGAATACATCACAATCATTACATTTTGTTGGTTTCACCAATAATTACTACGGTACCGATTAATCGTTCATCATTTATCGTCATTTGATGGGTTGAGTTGACAATCGTAATCACCCACCCATACTGTCGATCATCGGGGCCACAGGGGCCCGACTGGTTTGCAAACCCGCCAGATTCATTTTCATGTGAGTGTTTAAGACCAAAACGATGCTCCTGGTTCAACCATGAACGGCCATGACCTTGACGGAAAATATATAAGGATAGCCATGACCATGACTTGCCAAAGTATCTCGCCAGCACCCTTCAGTGACGGACAAACAGGTAGTGCCATGTGTTGCATATCCTATGAATATTTCATGGGGGTTTGAGGGCTTAAGAACTATCGTCAACCAACCTCGGGGCCACCTACCATCCCAATTTTCAAGTAGAGCTAGATGGGAGTAATCGTAGATCAGGCATTTCAATTATCATCCAAAATTGATCTTATTTTTGGTCCACTGGACATCAAAGTCCATATGTGTGGCCGTTTGTTTTTATTTAGAATACATTTATATCTAACATATTTTTATATCGGCATATAACTGTTAGACCATACGCAAACAGATTTATTTACAGTGCCGATGTGTCTAGTATTCTCTCTACTCTCACATTGTTTGTTCTGCCCTGCTGATGATCGTTTGGTGACGGCTGGACTTCTTTATCGTGTCCCCTTTGAAAGTCAGTTATTCTTCATCATAGCCTTCGATCCATCGCTATTGTTGCAGATTTTCCTCGTTGATACATGGCTGTGGGTCAATGCCCTGTACCCCTGGTCAGCATGCCATAAACGACCAAACAAGTTTTTGTTGTGATGCCTTTCTCGGGACGTGAACTACATCCATACCACTAGGATTATTGGTATTGATCCACGGCCAAATGGTTGCTCCTTGTTGGTGACTGATGTACCACCCCCACGTTTGTCACTGTCCGAAGTTGCCAAGTCACAGTGGCAGGAGCTGGCGCTGCTGCCATACGCTTGTCAAGGTGAACGGTGTACCGCAGAGGACGACCAACTCAACACACTGATGCTGGTTGATCGTAGGTATAGATCATTGGTATTTTCAGATAGATACTATTGGTATAGAACTACAGTGTGAAATTTGCTGGTGGATGAAGTTTTTTTCTGTGCAATGAAAGGATATCACCCGACTAATTTGGTACCAGTACAAGTGTTTCTGGCAATGGTGGACATACCGCAATAGGAATAAACATGGAAGTCAGCTTATCAATGGAAGGTATTCATGGTTCATTGATGGTTGATTGGGGTTCAGATCTAACAGTAAAGAGGAATACACGATGGCTGATCATGATTACCCTGTGACAAGTTACCCTAGAAATAGAAAATCTGTTATTTTTCAAGTAGAACATAGACAATTCATGGCTGGTTTACCTTTCGGGACTGCTTTTTTCAGCATTCAATATTCAGGGGATCGTTTAGCAGAGGGTTATCCAGCCATGAAGTTCAACATGGACCCGGTGGTTTGGTGAGGGTTTGATCTCCCATGAATTCAGCATTTGTGTTTGTTTATGGATTTCATTCAGAAACCGGTTTATTTTGTCAAATCTATAGTGGATAATTAAAGACATGTTGATTAATGTGTGTTTTGTGTTGGTCTTTTTTAAGCGTTTCCCAAACAATTACAATTTCCAATAGATTTGGAAAGCACCAAGACCCACATATGTGCTGAATACTCGCATAAAACATTTAGCATCATTTCGATACATTCATAGTGTATGTTTGAATAAAAGGTTCAAACATGCAATTAAGAAAATAGAATCCAATATCAGTGTAATTTGGCACTTTCCCAACCGGTCATTTTTGTTCCTAGAGACAAGCGCTCTAACAACCACGACCACGATGCAACATGATCAAGTGTGAGAAGTCATTGTCATTGTTGGTTCATGTAAGTTCTGGTTAATTCCAGACTGTCCTAGTTGGTTAGTCATCAGCAGGATGTGGTCGTGAAGATACTTTTTCCCTTGGCGGTTGCTGGCCCCTCCAAAGGTCAAAACAAGGCCGATTCGATGGATTGTGCCTAGCAGAGCAGCCATTTCAGAAGAAACTTTGGAATACCCGGCCATGTGCGTGTCAGACGACGAGGTGCAAGAGTTGCTATGTGCTCATTTCCACGAATACGAGGTCCCCACCAGCGCAAAGCATTTGGTCTGTCTGATGGAGTTCAGCGGTGAGACTGTCGTGATGACCTTCCATGGGGACGGGTACATACAAGACAAGGCCAGCAAGAGTAGTGAGATTATCATCGAGAAGACGACACAAGTAAGGCCAACGTGGCCCTGAATCCATTGGGCTTCCTGAATGCAGCGCAGAAGACGACACTGTGGCAGTTGCTCCTTGTTGCAATATCGACGAAGCAGCATTGGACTCAATGGTGGAGACCGGCTGCAGGCCAAATATCTATTGGACTAGGTTGTCCTGTGGTCTAATCAATTTGGAAACCGGCAAAGATGATATTTGCTTTGAACAATTCCTAGGCGTGTGAAGTCTACAAGATAGTGGTAGCTTTGAAGTGAGCAATGATTTCAGCAAATTATGCTATGTGCCAGAGACAAAAGTGAAGGAGATTACAATTCCGTTTAGCTTGATTAAGCGTTACACGGAGATCTGTTTGTCAAGATTACTCGAAAAACGATAGGGCCTAAACGATACCCCAAAAGAGCACTCCAAAACTTGGAAAACGATAGGGGACATTCAAAAAATCTGTGAATACACCTCAATACTTATAATTGTGACGCCGCCACATATATATCTCTATACCTTTCAGTTCCTCTCCTTACATAAGCCATTGCTGTGGAGCATGAGGTGGTGGATCACAGGCTCACGCTTCTGCAGCCCATCCCAGAATTCCCGAGCAGCAGTGCTGATGCCCAAGCTTGGAGAGCTTTGAGCCACTGGGTGATTAACCGGCAATCAATGCACTTTGGCAATAAATGCGTTTAGTTAATTAGTTAATACAAGTACTGACATAGTGACCAGTAACACTTCGACCATCCCTTGCCAGTAGAAACCAGTAGTGACCACTAATGTTTAACAACCAATGTTGGTTGGCACAGCATGCACGGTGCACTTGGCACATGGCATTGTATGGTGATTGGACAGGAGTGTTGCACCGATGCTGGCACTTGCGCGGACTTCCTAAACGGAACAGACACTTGCCCCGGTTGGAGCTGCAGTTCAGTGTGGATGTTTGGTGGGGGTAGAACAAGTGTGATGCACATCTATGCATGTACATGCCTTCATATTTGTTTCAACATGTACACATATGAGATAGACAGATAGATGGATAAATCGATAGATAGACAGATAGGTATACGTTTGTGTAATTTCAAAGCCGGAGAGAGATACACGTGCACATATTATGTCAACGACATGCAGGCAATTGTTTTGATTGACATGTTTCCTGTTATCCGACACTTGCTGGAAATATAACATGCATTTTGGATGTCCATAGGTGTGTACGAACCTTTTTCACTGTATACATGCCATCGGTTTGTTGGTTGGTTGCCTGGGATTCGCACCATGTCTTTGCATGGTTGGCAGACACTTAACCCATCAAGATGTATTTGTACATCCTGTATATATACGTGTATGTATATATGTATAAAAACATATATGCGTATATCTACAGTGCTACAGTGTATGTGTTTTTTTGTTTGTTTGTGCTGTATGTATTTGTGTACACACTTACCAGTACGGCTGCATCCATTGGGATACTCCTGAACAATCCAATGTTTGGATGATCATGTAGATGTTTGTATTTACATGTGTCCAAGATTCCAAGTACATATCAGATCATATATTGAATGGATTTCAATGGAAGAAACCAACCACAAGCAGAATTGTTTTTGTTGGATGTCCTAGACATTGAAGGAGATTTAGTGTTTCACACACCCTACTTCTGTTACAAACAGAAGCAACCAGTTGGTTGTTTCTCCTTGTGAAATTAATTCCTTCAGAGGAGGTGGATTGTTTGGATTGCCAGGAATTGCATGGAATTGCCAGGATACTCCTGTGCCAGTTTACATTCGCATGTTTGCTTACAAACTCCTTCTAGATGGTGGATGATGATGGTATGTCAAGTTTTTGTTGCTGCTGGTATCCCGGAAATGTTTGACATCAACATTTGCAGGGCCCATCTCTTATCTCGTGGTTTCTCAAAATAGGGAACCCCCAAGTTTCGTTGGTTTACTACTGTAAATTGTTGAACAATGTTGAAAATGGATGATTTTGGTGTACCCCTATGACTTGAGAAACCACCATTTATAACACAAAACTAAGCATATAGGCTGGAAGTGATCCATTTTTTCCAAGGGACGGAATTGAGTTCTCCACAGGGTAGTACCCCCCGAGTTGGATGTTGCATTTGATCATGGTTTTATCCACAGCTGGTACTGTAGTTGCCCTAGTGAATCAACCTAAGTTCACCATGGATAAGCCGCATAATCAACCATTGTCAACCACTATTAGCCACTATTAATCATCACATATCATCACTAACCATGGGGTATAAATGGTTATACCCTCAGTCAAGAGGCCCAACCGCAGGTACCACTCCGCAGTTCAGGTCAACAGTAGCAACTCTACGGTGGGATGTGCGGATGGATACGTCCCACTGCTGAGCCCTCCTGAGTCACTTGGTGCGGCATCTGCAAGGTTTCAGGATGGCAGTGGCAGCTTCCTTGGATTTTTAGTTGCTAACAATGCCTAAGGGCCTAAATGATATGCTGCACATGAGCCATGAACTGATTGGTTCATGCTTGCACAAGGCTCATGAACTTCCGTAGGTTTGGTGCCACCATGATGTGACCCAGTTCAGAGTGTACCCTGTGGCAGCTTCCGGGTGTGCTGCAAGCTGTCAGCCGCTGGTGAAGCATGGCTGGCCACATAGCCTCCCCCAAGGAGCTTGGTTGGTGAGCCCCTACTGTGACCTTTCCGCTTGATCATTTTTTACCCTTGACATTCATTGGTGAACCAGGGTCCATGGTTTTTCCCTAGCTTACCGGGCTCACAAAGGCTGTGGAACATCCCAACCACGACGGGTTTGATTCTCTTCAGGATGCTGACCACGTGTACAAGTCTTGAACCACCTCAGATGGAAACAAAATAGTCATGTTAGGCGTTCCATCTCTTGACATTTTACATTTTCAGCGAGTACTTTTTGTATACGATTATCCAAACTTGACAACGGTTGTCGACCCATGTTTTTATTGTGCGTAGGTTGGGTTGATGAATGCAGCAGCTGTGGGATACGATGTGCTATTGGGGACGTGGGAAGAATTGCGGTGACGCGTTAGAAGAATTGCTGAGGTTTGATGTTGCTTTGTAGCTCTGATCAATTGGCAGACTTGAGAAGTTTCATGGGGAGGATTCGACAAAGGACCGCAGCAAGGATGCCAAATTCAAGTTGCCCCTGGCATCCAGTTCCTTGCCCGATTTCATCACCAATGCTTGGCAGAAGACACTGTCCATGAAAACTGGCAGACAGGCTGAGCAGAGAAAGTTGGTGAACTCAGTGCAGGATCGACATCTGGAGGAAAGCTTCTGGTCAACTTGGAGAAGCCAATGCTGCAGCAGATGAAGGAGGAGTACACCACTCACTTGTCGACAACTATGGAGCGTGCCCTTGCCGAGCCTTGGCTGAAAGGAAATTTTGGCTTGAGTGAAGATGATTTCCAGCAAGCTTTGCTTGATGGTGACATCCTGGAAGTGATTACCAATACTGGTAAAGTGAAGTACTCCTGGAATGAAGATCAGCAGGCCACTGTGCAAGGAAGCACTTCGAAGACGAGTACTGTACCAATGCTTCAGCCAAGCTCACTGATGAGCGATTGAAGCTTCAGAAGGCCATCCACTCCAGTTGGCAGAAGGGCTACTGGTAGCAAAGCTTTGGCCTTGAAGGACAATTATCATTTCTCTTAGATATTGATTAATTATCCGGGGATAGCTGGTCATTGTGATATTTACATAAATTCGAGCGCGCTGTTGGATCTTCTAATTCCCTTCACCCAAATATTGGACAGCAAGTGTCCAGCGGGGGTTTCAGCACAGCTCGGCCACAACACAAGCTCTCACAACTTCGCTGCCTCCGACTGGCTGATGTGAACAACGGCCAATGTGCGCATGGTTCAAGAAACCAACCAGCCAAAAGGATAGACAGGTGAACATCCCAATAAGGACCTAGCTGATGTTTTTGTTTTTGTTTTCCAATCTAAGCAAAGGGTGCATTTGTTTGGTTTCATTTCTGACGCTGTCGCACTCATCCCACCACAGGCCATGATGAACTCGCTTGTGCCATCACGAAAGGCGTTAGGCCCGCTAATTAATCCTGGTTGGAACCTCGAATTTACTAATTAACCTCCACATCTAACCTTGAGGCATCTGCTGCTTGTGCCCCTGTGGACTTGAAATCGCGTTTTAAGATGTTGCTCCTCAGTCTTTTGGTTTTCAATCAGTTGCTGGGTATGCAGAATGCATACACGCAGTGGCTGCGCGTGAGATGAGTGGCGCTGCAAGGGGGCAATCATAGTTGCCTAGTATTGTTCACAAAGGTGGTTCAAGTACTTACCAGATCAGGACTATTTATTTATTTCTGTTTGGCAAGCTCACCTGGGTTCCAGGGTTCAATTGTTTTTTCTTACCTAATGGTTTGTCACCCATTCGGTCAACTCCTACAGTTTCCCTATGGTTCCCAAGCTGGTTCGCTGGCTTAAGCTGCCAGCTTGATACCAGTTGAACATCACAGCCTGGTTAACTGGCATCCACATCTGCACGTAGATAGCCGTGCTAGACTTGAAGTTGAGTGCAATAGATTGCCAATGCGCTAGTTTCTTGTTAAATGATATCTTCCACATCTCGATAGTTAATTACTGTACACCGGATCATACCAAGATTTTAGTATGGTCATTCCTACCATATTGGTGTATTGGTCGGTTATCTGGTAGGAATAGCCAACCAATTTGGTTGTACCGTCGAGGTATACCATGCCATGTTGGTCCACCCCATCTCCCAGGTTTTGCGCGGCTCCAGAGTGCCGGAGTAGCGACTGTTGCTGGCTCGCAGGGTTGGCACTGGGGGTTCGACCTTATGAAAGGTGTGGTCACTGGATATGACTACGGGTCAGTATTGACCATCAACATTGGTACAACATAATCTATCTACCTATCTATCTATCTGTCTATCTATCTATCTATTTTTCTATCTACCTATCTATCTATCCATCTATCTATCTATATATACATATGCTACACCCCCCCCCAAAACCTACTTTTTTTACTCTTATCACCATATTTATCATGTTTTTTGCCTTTGTCCATAGTAGTAGTAATAATCATCGAAGTAGTGGTAGGATTAAAAACAATCTTAATAGTAATAAAAAAGATAGCAATAATAATATTATTATTAGTAGTAGTAGTAATCATAAAAATACTAGTAGTAGTAGTAGTAGTAGTAGTAGTAGTAGTGGTAGTAGTAGTAGTAGTAGTAGTAGTAGTAGTAGTAGTAGTAGTAGTAGTAGTAATATTAACAATAAGAATAATAGTAGTAGTAGTAGTAGTGATAATAGTAGTCATACTAGTAGCAAGAATAATAATAGTAGTAGTAGTAATAAAAATAATAGTAATAGTACTAATAGCAGGAATAATAATAGTAGTAGTAGTAATAATAGCAATAATAGTAGTAATAAAAATTAAAATAATATAATCATAGTAATGGTAATAAAAATAATTACAATAATAATAGTAATAGCAATAATAAAACAATAGTATTAATAGTATTAATAATAATATTAGTAATGCTATGGTAATAGAAGTAATATTAATAATAATAGTACTAACAGCATTATTAATCATAATGGTAATAAAAAAA
>VSDK01024297.1:23016-52574 GCA_009767595.1 Symbiodinium kawagutii
CCTGCCACAGAAACAGCCGGGGACACCAGGCGGCCGCGACCGTACAAGGCTCTGCTGAGCCCCTACAGGTGCATACAAAGTGCCACGCCTGCCACGGAAACAGCCGGGGACACCAGGCGGCCGCGACCGTACAAGGCTCTGCTGAGCCCCTACAGGTGCATACAAAGTCCCACGCCTGCCACAGAAACAGCCGGGGACACCAGGCGGCCGCGACCGTACAAGGCTCTGCTGAGCCCCTACAGGTGCATACAAAGTCCCACGCCTGCCACAGAAACAGCCGGGGACACCAGGCGGCCGCGACCGTACAAGGCTCTGCTGAGCCCCTACAGGTGCATACAAAGTCCCACGCCTGCCACAGAAACAGCCGGGGACACCAGGCGGCCGCGACCGTACAAGGCTCTGCTGAGCCCCTACAGGTGCATACAAAGTGCCACGCCTGCCACGGAAACAGCCGGGGACACCAGGCGGCCGCGACCGTACAAGGCTCTGCTGAGCCCCTACAGGTGCATACAAAGTCCCACGCCTGATGATGGATGATGATGATGATGATGAGGAGGAGAAGGCGAGGATGAGGAGGCAAGGAGGACGAGGTCGCGGGATCCAGCAGAAAAATAAAAACCCCACAACTAGATGTGGGGAATAATAATACGCACAGTCATGGTAATAAAAATAATAACTGTAATGGTAGTAGCAAGAATAAGAATAATAAGAAAAATAATCTTAATAATAAAACTAATAACAATAATAATCTTACAAAAAACATTGATAATAACAATAATAGGAATGCTAATATTAGAAATAATTACAAAGGAAATATTAGCAATAGTAATAATAAACAAAACAATAACAATAATTAATAAAATAAAAACAACAAAAAACTAATAGTAGAATAATAGTAATAATAACAACAAAAAAAGAAAAACAATAACAATAACAATAGCAATCATAAAAGCTATACTTTGACAACCTTCGTCCATATCGTTCTTGCCTAATAGATTGAAAAGTTGCCATACCTGCCAAAAGTTGGCAACTTTTCTCAGATTCAAGATTCAAGATTCAAGATCCCAATCTTGAATCCCAGGACTGGATTCAAGATTCAAGATTCAAGATTTCCCCAGGACTCTTTGAGCCAATCTTGAATCCAAGATCCAAGATCCAAGATTTCTTGGAGGTCTAGAATTTGAAATCTTGGATCCAGGGATCCAAGATCCAAGATCCAAGATTTCTTGGGGGTCTAGAATTTGAAATCTTGGATCCAGGGATCCAAGATCCAAGATCCAAGATTTCTTGGAGGTCTAGAATCTGAAATCTTGGATCCAGGGGCAAGGCTTGGATCCAAGATTTGCCTGGAAGAGTCCCTGGAAATCTTGGATCTTGGATCTTGGATCCAGGGGATTGCAATGGATTGCCTGGAAATCTTGGATCTTGGATCTTGGGTCCAGGGAAAGGCTTGGATCCAAGATTAGCCTGGAAGAGTCCCTGGAAATCTTGGATCTTGGATCCAGGGAAAGGCTTGGATCCAAGATTTGCCTGGAAGAGTCCCTGGAAATCTTGGATCTTGGATCTTGGATCCAGTCCTGGGATTCAAGATTGGAATCTTGAATCTTGAATCTTGAATCTGAGAAAAGTTGCCAACTTTTGGCAACTTTTCAATCTATTAGGCAAGAACAATATGGATGAAGGTTGTCAAAGTATAGCTTTAAAAAAAGGTAGGTTTTGGGGGGGGTGTACCATACATATATGTCTATATATATATATATACATGTACACGTGGTATGTGCTCACTGGTGACATCACTGGATCACTGGGTTCCACATGGATATGATAATGGGGGATAAGAACCAGCAGGGAATATAAGGGTTGATGGTACACCAGGGGTACAAGGTGAACTGACCCATTGCCATATTTGCTGTTGATAACTACTCAAGTAAGTGTGACTCAGCCATAGTCAGTAATCATATTCTGATGGAACAGCTGTAGACCGGCTGATGGAACCCGGCTGCGTTTATCTCTACAGATCGCTTGGGGCCAAGGGCATCTAAGGGCATCCAAGGGCATACACGGGCGTACAAGGGCATACAAGGGATACAAGACCATACAAGGCCATCACATCAAGTATATAACTACTAACTACCGTAATTAATGATGGTCAAAAAGCCATTAGTGGATGTTTGCAGTGATGAGTGCCATTCGTGAACACCATTATCAGATCATGTTTGTAGATGTTTGTAGACAATAATGGTCTCAATCACTACAAACAAATCTGCTCAGGAATGAATACCATCAGCTGCCCTATACTCTTAACTTGTAGATGCTTGTAGTGAATAACTCGGTAATTGCGTTAGATTATTGAAGTCGTGATGACGAATCCAACCATCAAGATCAGAACATATGTTTGAAGTATCAGATGAATAAACACAACTCAATGACCACAACATTCATCGATTCCCCAAAACCATTTCATAACCTTCCATTAAATAGCGATTATCGTCAACAATCTCTCATATACTCTGGTAGACAAACCTGGTTGGGTGGAATTTCCACCATTTATAGTCAGTGGTTGACCGTTTACCTATAAACACTGGTGAATTTTGAGTTCCATTTGTGGGTCCATAAGTTAACCATGGGTTAACCATCAGTATCCACCACTAACTATTACTAGGTGTCCCCATGTATGTCAACCATTGATCACCTGTTAGAAAAATATCATGAACCATCATTGAACCATCGGTTCATGGTTGGCCAACCAGTGAACGATGACCCTTGGTTTTGAACGATGACTGGCAGTTTCCGCGCCGTTCGCGGCTTGACTCTTAGGCTGTTTGCGAACCCCGGACGCCATATCCAACGTCGAGACCGTCGAGATTAGTTGGGATGCGATCCAGGCAGCAGAGTGACAGTTGCAGCGTTGTTTCTTTTTGGCTGCAGATACGGTGATGAACGGTACAAGTTTGAGATAGGTTAGATCAGCCAAGATGGATGTGGCTTTGTAGCCCCTGGAGCCGAAATTCAGGGTAGATCAGCTGACCAATACAAGTTGTGTTTTCCTACCCCGCAAATAAACATGGGCAGAACATATTTAGTAAGACTGGCATGAACACGCGAGACATATCATATCGTGACTGAAGGATTGCAACTAACAAAGAACTCAAGCATAAACTTGAAACCCACAATAAGCCCCCATACACAACATAGACAACATAATGGCGATGGAGGAAACTAAAATTTAATTTGGGATATTGTGGATATATACATGTCATCATGATGTTTGCTTGATTTTCTAAATTTCTGCTGTCATGACTAGCATTTTCGCAGCGTTTCCGAAGCAGAAATGACCAGCTACGCGCGTCCAGCAGTTGATCGTATCTCTGAAGCAACCAGTAGTGAAGTAACCAGTAGAATTGCCTCGCGAGCCACTTTTTTCGACACTGCTTCTGTGGCTATGGCAACCAATTTCATGTAGGATAAAAACCAACAATTTCATAGGGAAAAGGGGAACCAGGGGTACAGGGTTTTGACCCACTGTCATGTTGGTCTCAACTTCCAAATGGGTTTTGGTTCACTTTGCCCCTCATCGATTTGAAATTTGACAGCAAAACAATTGGATTGCTTTTGTATTTGGATATGTTTGTAGTTTCTGCATCCCCGAAAACACCAGCAATCCAATGCTCAATATGCTGATGTTAAACAGAGATGTTCTCTATTTATCACGCAGCCCGCAGACACGTCAGCACACCCTGCAGCATTGTCAGACGCCAGGTCACTTGGTCTGTGCCGACCTTGAACAACTGTACCTTCCAGGAGTACCAGGCGAGCGGGTGATATTGGGGGATGCATACTATTTTGAGGTATATTTGTGCAGAGTTATACGGCTGTGGGTCAAAACCCCGTACACCTGGTGAATTCCCAAAATAGTCCTTGCAATGTTTACCGAGATTTACCTAACAAATGTGTTGGCTGGCTTGTTTATATTGACCCATAGCCATATTGTACCGTACTGCTCCTTCAAAGACTCTACATACATGCATCTACTAATTATATACGAGTATTTAAATGTCATTACATTTAGTATTTATATATATGTCGAAAAAATGTTAGATACACATGCACCTGCTTTGGACACGTATTACATACTTAAGTATATGCAATGGTACTTGTATATCTGCAATTGTGCGCCTGTGTGCGTTTTTCTGGTCACTATAACCAACTAAGCATTGATCAACAGCCAATATTGATCATTATCAACTATATAGTTCGTAATCATTCGCCCAATTACAAAATATAAACAGGTTCATGGTTTGCATCAGTAATCAGTCTTAATCACTTTCTCCAACCAATACCGAATCATTATCAACTAAAACTGGTGATCCCTCAAAATAGGGGAACCCTCAAACCATCCCATTTTAATCATCGTTTGTTTAATAAACTCACCATTTTGGGGGGTTCCCAATGGTTTGAGAAACAAACAGATATAGTTGGTATATCACCCATAATTTGTTGGTCATTATCCCCTATCAATCATTATAATCACCCTAATAGAACCATCAACCACCACATGATAGTTGTTTAACCACGAGTTGGTTGTTGGTTTTCCCCTATCATAGACTATTGTAATCCACTATTATTAACCACTGTTAACCATAGTTAACCATACAAAATCATTATAAGCCCCAATTATTGTTATTCCCCATGATAAACTATCCTGAAACAATTATGGGGATATCAATCACCATCAAACTATCATCATAATGATATGTTATGGGGATTGTTGTTTATATCATGAAACCACCATCATAAACCCCCCTATCTCCACCGTAGCGGCTACGTCGAACTGCCAGGTCCAACTGCTACCGGGGAACTCCACGAACTCCACGTGGCAGGCGGCGGCCGAAGGTTGGTGGCTGACCAAGAGACGTGGGGGTTCGAAACCTTGGGAAATGGTGGGTGAATGTTGGTTGATGATGGGTTAATGGTGGTTAGTAGTGGTTAAATGAGTCATTTAATGATGTTCCTCATTACTCATCATTGATAAATGTGGTTAGTAATGGTTACACATGAGGAATGTTGGGTTAATGATGGGTTAATGCTGGTTTAGAATGGCTCATTATGGCCCATGATTCTGGGTCCATGATGAGATATAATCTGTTATGGTTAATTATGGTGATTTGATGTTTTTTTTTTGCGATCTTAGGACTGAATAATTTGGGGTAGCAAATCAGATTAAAGATGGTCAATGATGGTCAACAAAGATGAGTATCTTGTTTGATGATTAAGGATTCATGAGGTGGATGGTGAATGGCTGATGGTCAATGATGTTTAGTGATTGTTTTGCGGTTGTCAATAAACATTTAGTACACTAGCAATCCGTGAAAATATTTTGATAGCACATTATCCCTATTGGCAAAGGCGCATTTGGGCAAAGGATGTTTGAGGTCCGATCATACTGTAGGTGGCCATCTTGTTTGATCCTTCGTGAAAGGATCCGGGACACTGCACGCATCGCAGAAGAGCAGAAGGGAGATAATTGTTCAAATGGCTGGGTTACGCTTAGGAGTCGTCGCCATGGTATTGGTCTCTTCTGCGCGTTTAAGTGGATATGTTCATTCGTTCTATTTATATATAATAATTACCCTGGAAATTACAGCCCCATCTTTTATCACCTGCCAACATTAGTTCGCTAGTCACTGAGGTTGAATGTTGTTCATCCTTCGCAGGGAGAAGCAAATGCAGGAATCCCTCGCTTACTGTTCCCAGGCCACGTCTAGAGCGAAGTCTCTGAATTACACCAGCGTCGAGATTGCCATCATCGGGGGATTCGATACTGTTGTTAAATGCAAGCGGCCCCCACAGGTGGCCCTGAGTGGATGTCCTCCTGGCATAGCGATAAGCGCTTGCGTGTTGGGCACTTGCGGTCGAGCTGCGAATTGCGCTGGCAACCCTGAATTTGCAGAGCTGGCCTCAGCCCTCGCTAAAGCTCAGTTCATACTTCCCCGCGCTGGTTGGGACAAGGCGATCTACACTGAGACAACGGACTTATGTAAACCCTTTGGTATAGTGTTGATGACAAGTGGAGGACTGTTACCTGCAGAGTACAATGGGGATCAGCACTGTTGTGGAGCAAAGTACTTCACAGGCAGGTGCACTGGCTACACTGGTTGGGGACGCATCGAGGATTCCTCTGACTCAGCTTCAACATCGTTGTGACGATATTCCAGCCAGAAGCTCTGATAACATCTCACCAAATGAGTCCAGAACGCTCTTCATCCAGTGAGGGTTGGCCGCAACCAAACCTCAGCAAATATTTGAAAGTCAACATGTTCTATTTAAGACTATGGTTGATCATGGCACTATGATAGGCAACGAACAACCCCTACACCGGCAACCACAGCCACGAAACAACAACCACAACATCCCGTTTCATACCAGAAAACAACGACATTTGATCACCCACATGGGAATTTCTCAAAATATTTAACAACCATGAACCATTGTTAACCCTAAAAGATTCCATGCTTTCCAGAGAAAATCTCATGGTTTCCATTGGTTTCCCACATCATGGCCTGTGGCCACCGCAGGATGTGACAACGGGCTGTTCTCAGCTCCGAGATTCCTGCGGTTCCAGTTGTTTGGCTCGGGACCTGGACGGCGATCAGCCGCTCTGGCAGGTGCATGGCATCGTATGGCCGTGGTCATGTCCACACGGAGGGGTACAGGTCTGACCTAGAGCCATGTTGTAATCCCTTCCTACTATTACTAAACCCACCCCTAATACAAAAAACCACCTTGGGGGTGCACGTCTGGCCAATTAGATCATGTTCTGCAATGTGTATTTTTGCTCCAGGTTTCCTGAAAAATGTGAGAAACAAATGAGGTTGTGTTGTGTTTCTTGCATTTATGTGGGGTGTCTTAAAATAGGGGTCCCCCCAAATCATCCAACATTAATTATGGGGGTTCCCCACGGCTTGAGAAACCACCATACAAAGTTGGTATATTCCCTACAATTGTTGGTTATTTTTCCCTATCAGTAACTATAATCACCCATAAACCCATTACGAAACCATCACAAAATAATTGTTTCACCATGAGTTTGTTGTTGGTTACCTGCTATCATAGACCATTTTAATTCCCTCTTACAAACCATTATTCACCATAGTCAACCATACAAAATCCACGAAAATTTCATGGTTTCCCCATGGGGTCTGACAAAATAATCATAAAAGATTTAAAAGATCGTGAGAAACCACCATGTGCACAATGTGTTGAATATGCAAATGTCCGATGGACAGTTTCTGCGCTAAGAATTGTAGTTTTTGTTGTTTATTGGCTGGTGAAGGCTGGGTGGTGATGGTTGGTCAAATGGTCGGTTAAATGGTCGGTTAAGTGGTTGGTTCAGGTTGGTTAACATCAAGTTATGGTTAGTGAAACTTGTTGTTTGTGTTTCACTGTTTGTGGTTGATTTTCTGTTGATTCTTGTGCTGTTATGGTTTGTCCTGTCCTGACCCTGGCCGTTGCAGTTACTTCTGTTGTTGCTGGTGTTGTTTTTGCTACAGAACAAACAAGAACACCTGATTCACATCACAACGTATTTCAGGGCATATCACATACCTGTAGATCTACGCATATTGATGAATTACCATCAGATTCACCATGTATAGTTTGTGACTTACTATCAAATTTAAAGGGCTTATTCCTATGGATGTTTTGTTAGTATGTTTATGTGGCACGATTTCTGGTGCGTTTTTGAATGGCATCAACTGTCGCGCAAGTTGTCATTGGTACAGTACCATACTGTTGCCTCACACTGATAGGCATATGCAATATTTAAGGATTGATATTTTGTTTATTGTTTGTGATCATATCCTGATATATACCTGTAGCCTTGTTCGATGTTAAATTTTTGGTGGCACCAAAAATTCGACCACCCCCAAAAAATTTTTGGGATCTCTATATACCAAGTATGGGGTCCTCAAGCAACCATGTTTATACCACTTTCACTGAGGTTTTATCCCCTTTGTGTTGCCATAGGTTCACTTCACACTTGAGGAGTGATGGCTCCAGCTTCCAATGGCACCACGGTTGCGACTCATTCCCATCAACTGGAGCCACATCATCATGGCTAATTGATAATGAATGATGATTAATCATGGTAACATAATCAACTATCTCAAAAAGTATCAAAGAATAACACCCACACAGCCATTGAGATCCATCTCAACCAATCATCCACATAGTCCAGCTCTCTGACCGGTCAGCCACCCTGCACCGGCCGCCGCTGCTCTGCACTTCGGGCGGGTGATGTGCCAAGCCTTTCGCAGGCGTGGTGTGGCTGGGGCTGCGAGCTTCAGGTTCACAACCCCCATCACATGCTATCATGTGAATCCGTAGCATGTTAAACATCTCATCATGGCGCCCTGAACTTGGACTTGGTGATATTTCATCGTAACGCCTTACTGGTTCAACTTCGGTGCCCTTTTTTGCCAGCTAAAGAACACACACACATAACAATGGTTTTCTTTGACTTTCTGGCTCAAACCGTGTTAAGCAGGATTTTGGATCCCTTAGATTAGCTTTTCCAGCCGGTTCCCCAGTCTAGCATGCCACCAAAGATCGTTGATGGGCCAGTTTGCAGTGATCCAAAAGTGGTCGCTAAAGCATGGGGTGAGCTTCCTTTGGTGAAAGAGCGAGTGAACTTGCTTCGGAAGTTGGTCTTAGACAAAGCTGACCCCGAGAAATCAACTCTTCTACCTACGAGGGAGAACATGATCTACAACAGCCCCATTCTCTTGGAGTTGGCCAGGGACATGTCCAATCGGGGAAGGTGCGGGGCTGACCCCATCGACATCATATGTGCTATGACCTTGGCATTCTATGAAGAGCATCCTCGGTACCAAGAGGCGATCAAGGGTTTCAATGTCAAAGCCGTTGCGTACAACCATGCATGGGTGCTGCACAAGATGGTTTCGGCTATTCGCAACAGTGTCCCCAAGCATTCAACTGCTAGAGCTTCTTGAAGAAATTAACATTTTTTCAGCTTTCCCCCAGGTGATTCAAATCGCTTTTTTTAATCATGCACAATAACTTTTTAATTTGTGTTTTGCAAGGGTGCTTTCGAAGCAAGGATCCAGAGCTGAAAGAGATCTTTGCTTTGCTCAAGAAGGCTTACAACCAACGGCTTCAGGCCTCAACCATTCCAAATGAATTCCGCTCAAAGTTTTAAAGTAACAACAAGTAGCATAGCAGGTAAATATCCCATGTATTCCATTGTCAATTTCTGCAATCCCTTTCCAGGAGACACTTCAGAAGAATGACGGGGAGCAGGACCAACCCCTCGAGTCTGATGGCTATGAGGCCGTTTTTGACGATGGGGATGACGAGGTGCTGGATGGTGACGCAGATGGCTCTCAACATCATGCAGCGGTTGCTGATGCTGAGGTGGGCCATGGTGTTGCTGAAAGTGATCCTTTTGAAGGTGCTGCCACAAATCGTGTGGGGATTTGCCGGTTGAAGAGCACTGACAATATGGAGACCCAGGCATTTCTGTGTGACACCTTGGCTGGCATTGAATGCAACGAGGCTCTTCCGGAGACTTTGCCGATGGAAGATCATGAGCATCCCCCGGTGTTGCATCGTACAAGTGGTGTTGTCTCAAAGGATGATGCCATGCCTCCACCTGCTGAAGTACCTTCTAAAGCTCCCAAGGCCTTTGAGGATTTGTTCGACCTTCCTTCAGCAAGTCAAGATCTTGCTGACAGCGAAGATCTTTCCAAGGGCCCCTCTGCCTCCCAACCTGATGAGGTTGTGCTGGTGGATTCAGACTTGGACAGCCCTGAGCGACAAAGTGGAAGTACCAACCTTTCACCCCAGGATCGGATGGAATTCTATGCCAAGATGATTTCCAGGATTGAACACAAGATTGAACAAGTGTCGCAAGGGCCTGGAGATTCTGCTGTGGTGACGGTAACTACTTCATCGTCTTCAGGAGAAGGTTAGCCAAACAAAGTTGGTTGTTTCACTTCTTAGTGTTAAGTCTCAGGGTTCTTATAGTGTTTGTTTTTTGTTGTTAGTGGTATTAATTGGATAATCCCTACAGGAAATGGCGAAGTTGCTGTGCTCGTTCCTGGTTGCAGTGCTGCTTCTCAGCCAGAGCCCCATGGTGAAGTTCCTGCCAGCCCCACCGAACCAGTTGCAGATATGGATGCTGAGATGCACTCTAGTGAGGCTCGTGCTCCAGAGGTGGAGGAAGGGCCAAAGCTTGGTGAGGTTGCAGAAGAGTATCTAGATCCCGTTTCTCCTGCTGAGAAGGAATTGGGGTTACAGCAAAATATGTTTCAACAATGTTTCAACATGATCACATACCAAAGCCAAAGGAAACAAGGATATCTAACAGCAATCATTAAACTGTGATTGCCATTGCAGAAATTGTTTTTGTGATATGCAATCACGCCCCCCCTGAAGGACCCAGCCACAAGAGATGATCAGATGAAGCTGGCCGCGAAAGCCAAGGCGAAAGCCAAGGCGAAAGCCAAGGCGAAAGCCAAGGCGGGCGCCAAGGCGAAAGCCAAGGCGAAAGCCAAGGCGAAAGCCAAGGCGAAAGCCAAGGTGAAAGCCAAGGCGAAAGCTCCGACGAAAGTTGATGAGAAGGCTGAGGAGAAGGATGAGGAGCAGGAGAAGGATGAGGAGCAGGATAAGGATGAGGAGCAGGAGAAGGATGAGGACAAGGCTGAAGCCATGGAGGCAATTGGGGAAGCTGAGGCGTCTGATGGTGCCCAGCCATCTCTTGAGGCGTGGGAAGCGGATCTTGATGCGCACCCATATCCCCGACGAAAGGCCCCCTGGGTTTCGATCGATGATATTTTGAAAGAACCTTTGGTAAAGGTCCCTCCACTTAAGATTCCTCACCACAAAGAGGCTCCTTCCCCGGACATGGAGGTTGCTGAAGAGAAGGCTCCAAAGCGCAGAGCTCCGAAGATGAAGAGGCCATCTTCCAGCGCTGATGGAGGTTCCAAGAGGAAGAAGGTGGAGGAGGTTGAGCTGTCGCCAATGGTCCAGGACCTTGACCGTAGGAAGCTGATTCCACACACTTTTGGGGGGAGGGCCAGGCCAGGCGGAGGGTGGGCATTGGAAAAATATGCTCGCACTGCGCGTGCTTTCCAAGAGAAGATCGAGGGCAGCCTTGAGGGCCGAACCAAGAACAAAGCTCAGGCCAGGTACCCAAACATATCCAACCAGTATAGTTACAGAATAGTTTCAAGTTTCAAGTATGTAAATGGTTTGATTTTCATTTTGGAAGGCTCCAGCCAGGGGATAGATTTGAAAAGGTGCAGCAAGCAATCCATAATGTAAACAAGGGGAAGTTGAACATAAGTGATTGGGAAACTAAAAGTTGTTGTGTTCAGGCTGTTTCTGTTTACATTGCAATCTGGGATTCAGTAGATATCATTATGTTTTCAGCTGATGTCGACATGTTGAAATTTCATTGAATCACCCTGCAGTTGCTGTTCTGCAAGTTGGTTCAGAATGCCAAGAAATCCAGTGGCAACAACGATCCTCATGATTTTGCTTACATCGGAACTGCAGTCAGCTTCTTCCGCAGCGAATGGGAGAAGCAGCAGCAGAAGAACTTCACTTTTGAATTTAATCAAGTTTTCTTGCAGGTGCCTGCAAACAATAGGTTTTGAGGCAAACCATACTTTTTGTTGTTTTGGGTCAAGGGGGGGCAGGGCCATGCTGCGCTCTCAGGACTGATCAGGATCAACCTGGATGCGGAGATGGTGCTACTAAAGCGGATTAGCTTTGGGATCTTTTGATCGCTGTCCCTGTCCAAAATGGGACATGGTTTTGCTGAGTCGCTGTCTCATAGGATGTCACTGCAGGGTCTGGAGGGTTCGCCAAACCTGGTTGTAGAATAGAATTTGACTTTGTTTTGCAGAGCGTAAATCATCCGTGTTTCAGACCAACTGTGTGGCTTAGAGGCAAGCAACACCAAAATGACATAGGTGTCTTCAGTGTCTTCAGCCTGTACACTGGACGCCTGAGCATCTTGAACTTGTCGGGCATTGATCGGGAAAAGAATCCATTACTTGTGCTGGGTCACTTTTCAGAACTTCAGGGATTGTGAACGAACTATCCGATTCTTTGTTGAAACTTTTCCTATTGGATTCCCTTGTTCTCTTTTCTTTCTCGCTGCAGTGATTTTTCTTTCTTACTTCCAAAGTCCACATCTAGCTTTGCACATCTGTGTGCTTGGAGGCGATGAGAGGATTGCGCGGCCTTAAGCGCGAGGCCAAACTGGGTCTTCTAGATTTGGAAGGTGGGGCTCGCATGTTTGGGAACACAATTGTCAGAACGAAATCCAAGAAGGAAACAATGCATAGGTTGCTCAAAGATTATCTATGTTATATAACCGGTTACTGGGGAACGACTTACGACTTAAAGCAGTCTGGCATTGTCACCATCGGCATCATCATTTTGAAACATGCTCTCATCATGTTTCTCACTCCCTTGCCATTTTCTGAAAGAGTCTTCTGAAACAGTCAGCGAAAAATACTACTTATTTGTAATGCTCTCCCGCAGCAATTTCAAAGAGAGGATAGTCACTACATCCTGTGTTTTCCCAGCTGGGCTGCCATTGTCTTTGCGGGGCATGGCGCGGACAGCTGACCAAATCGTTCAACGGCTTCATAAGATTGGAGCCCCGAAGGTTCCTCGCTTTAATCTAGAAACGATATTCCGAATCATGTTCAGTTCTTCCTGGTGCTTAGGGGAATGAATGATTTGGTCAAAACTCCAACTTTCGGTCATGCCCATGAACCGGCCCAAGGTCCTGGCCTTCGCATGCTTGCTCTTGGTTTGGAATACTTCAGCTCAAGATTATCAGGTGCCTGGAGCAGTTGGGGCTGGATACCAAGATCAAGTTAGGAACCGAGTGAAGACATGAAAAAAAACAGAAACTTGAGACATCGGTATTCGCATTTCTCACTCAAGGGAAAAACTGAGGAAACCTTCGATATGTTTCTTACACAATGATCAATCATGAGGGCTATGACCATCATTTATAAAAAGCTCTGATGGCAAAGTCCCGGAAATAAACTTGTTGATTCGTGGTGGACTTTGAAGTGGCTCACTGGCATGTAAAAATCACACAACATGTTCGAATATGTTTCCACTGTATTAGTTTCCATGGGACCAATTCCCCTTAATTTGTTTGCCATACCTATGTGACAATCCATGTTACCATTTGAACTTCCTGCCACACACGCTGCGCTGGCAGCAAACCTATCGCTTCATCGAGAGCTTTGCGGGCAGTGCGGAGGCCACCAAGGCCGTCCGATCTAATCTACCCAATGAAGCTGCGGCGGCGCTGGATGTGAAGTATACCAAAAAGTTGGACATTAATTCCAGCAGTGGCATGGGGTCCTTGGGTGGCAATAGTAAATTGTTTGGCTCATGATTTGATGACATATAAATAGAACTTTAATGATCAAATACTTCTTGAATTATCAAAATAGCTTTGAACAACTGTGTTTTTCTTTCACGGTCCTGGTGACAGCACCAAGGGCTGCCATTTGTGCCGTACTATGGGGTGATGCTACAGGATTTCTACATTGGCTCGGTGTTCAATGTAGCACATGGGTGGCTACTTCCAGGGGAAGTACCGGGCGGAGCCAGGCCAACCCACATGGGTTGGACATTGAATGTGTGGAAAGCGCAAACATGATGGTGAGCAGGCAGGGATGTGACCAAAAGCCAATGGATATCCAAACACAACATCCCTGGGGAATTCTACGATCTCAACACACTTGGTTCTTTTCATTTGTTCAATTCATGTACTGTCATCAATTGTTAATGGTTAAGCACATGATCGCACATGTATGTTGTTTTTGTATGGTTCCCGAACCCTGTCGGCCTAGGGTGGCCCTTCTTTGCTTTTTGACGGTCGCCATGACTGGCACCTTTATAATAGAGCAACCACGCAGTTCGCTGTTGATCTTGCATCGACGGATGCAACAGCTTCTGGATTATTTCAAGGTTCGGGGGCAAAATATATCCAAACAAATCCATTCATATCATTACGATCTTAATCTTTTTGGAAATGCGAGGATTGCAAGGTGGTTTCCATCCCAAGTACCACATATAGATGTTCCAGTCCCAACCATGGATAAAACAATATGACTTCCTTTAGGGTTTCCCAACCCTGACAGATTTATCGCTGCACATTCTGGATGATGCAATATGGATCCAGAACACCAAAGCGTACCATATTGTGGTCATCTTCCCCATTCATTGGTCATTTCTGGACTGCAAAGCTGAAGCAAAAGGCGATCAAGGATGACCCTGACAGACCCAAGCCCTGCCTGGCATACAAGGACAGTGAAGGAAGAGATCGCTTTCATGGAACGGCTCACCTTAAGGCCACAGAGCTGGGCTTCCCAGGTGAGCGGGTTCGGGTTCAGTCAGGACCTTGAAAAAGTTTATCGTATATATAAATCGATACTTTCCAGTCCGGGTTTGATAGTTTTGTGCTTGCAACCTTTCCCAAAAGAGGGTCAAAAAGGATTTTACACATTGGCTCACCCAAACCCACAACCCCCCCCCTGATTGGGTTTTGCTCCACCCTTCTTTCCATGTTTCACTTGAGGCACTACACGCCGGAGTTCGGAGACAAGATCTCGTCTTTGCTGAGGAAACTTTTACCATCATGTGACTACGTGTCGCACGATGACCGGGTGGACTCGATCGCTTTGTGGAAGTCTTGGGAATGGGGGGATTTGTGGGACGATGCCGAAATGAGATCCTTGATCCGTTATTTGTATGGCTGCCGACACTTAAAGATTCCAAAGGAATGGAAGGCAGTTCTGCCAAAGGAGTTGTGAATTGCAATCTAGGCCTGCTTTCTGGGGATGATAATATGGTATACTGTTTGAATGAACAATTACAAACTCAAGGCCATTGGATTGCATTTCAAAGAGTTCCCACTGCTTTTACGATTCATAGAAAGGCATTGTGACGGGGGAAATGTCCGATGTCCACCAGTGTCCAAAAGGGCAGTGCGGCTGGGGTTGATGGGGAGGGTTTGGGCATGTTCAGTTACAAAGGACCCCCTGCGGATTGAGAAGATCCAATTCCTTTAGGAACACAATCTCAATGCGGGTCAACCACTCTAAAGTCTGGGGAATAGTAAACCTTTATAAATGAATGGTTTTGAACACTATTTGATAGTGTTTTGAATGGTTTTTAACACAGTTTAACATGTTCCCACACATGGGAGCCCAAAAACACAACGCGGAGACCAAAAACACAACGCGAACGATCAAAAAAACAACGCGAACGACCAAAAAAAAACACGACCAAAAAACACGACCAAAAATAGAACGCGGAAAGCTGCAAAAACCAACGCGAAAGCAGCAAAATTCGACACAAGTCTCGTGTCTTTTTGTAACATCGATTTTAGACAGCAACTTCATGGTTTTTGCAATGCATCATTGACACATCACTTTACAAAACAGTTTGCGTACTCAGTGTCTTTTTAGCACTCAAGTTCTGAGGGTAGATATTCTGTTTTCTTCACTGCCCCATGGCTTCACAGCCCCTGAAGAGTTCTTTATGGAGCTGTGCTTCGCTGGATGAAGCCTTAAGTAAGCTGAACCCAGAAGATATGCCACGAGACCCTGATGAACTTCGAAAGATGGTTCAGGAATGCTGCTGACAAAAGCTGATGTGTTACTTATTTAATAGTTGAATCATGTTCATATCAGGTTTTATCGATTATCAATGAACTACGTAGCCACAACAACCAAACAAATTCTACGTGCATTTATCCCTGTATAGGACCTACGTGCAAAAATGGAGGAGGCCAAGCAAGAGGTCTACGAAGCAGAAACACAACCGGGGATAGTCAAGCAAGAGAATGAACTCCCAGACCCAGGCAACGATGCTATAGTTTCTTGGTTGGTCTATTGAGTCATTGGTTCCTCTTTGTGTTTGATGTAAACATGTTGATGTGTTTTATGACAAAGTCAAGTTTAACAACCAAGAACTACTAGCCCCTCCGTTTCTGATCTCTCAGGTTGGCTCTGCTGGCCTCACAGCCGATCCATACCAAGTCCTTAGCCCAGCAAAAGGCGTTTCCGGAGATGATGAGCGCGAAGAGTTTGCTGACTGGGAGATGGAATTCCTCCAAATGGCAGTGTTTGCTTCTGACAGTCCAGAGGTAGCCGTTAGCGATGTAATGGCAGCATGTGATGATGAACCAATGGCTGATATGGACCCGTACTTGTTTGGTTCTCCCGACAAGACAAAACCCATCAGCTCACCATTGGGGACTTTGACTTCGGCTGCTGCTATGGCAAAGGACTGGTGATGTTGAGTCCAATTGATATTAGGAACTGTGATATTATTTTACTAGATTATTATCATAAGAGATAGAAGTTATGGATGGTTTCAAATTATCATGCATATCAGGATAAGGGTCATGGACAAAGAAAACGTCCCACAAAAGAGTAATGGTCAAATACTCCAGGGCATTTCAATTATCCTGTTTTTTCCACCCACATGCCAATCCTGGCCAGGATCTGAGCACTCCAACTTCGGAGAGCACGACTCCTTCTCCTTCGAGTGCGGCACGCTCGACAACCTCGACAACATCTTCAAACCAGGAATGTGATACCAATAAAGTTGGGACCTTGAGATAGTTGTTAATAATTCTTTGGATGGCCCCATCATCATCCTTGTCAATTCATTTCTGAGTACTGGGGTAGAGTTGGGGGGTTCCAAGGGAAATTATCATATGCGTACGTATTCATGAAGTTGTTGGCTTCCCACATGTCAAGTGCGTAAGCAGCTCTGGCAATCCCATCAACAAGTGTGGCATCTGTTTACTATTTAGTTTTTTGGCTTGTGGGGAATATAAAGCCAAACATTAATTGTTGGTTGAGGTTGCTAAGAACCATTTCCTGTTGTTGCGAACATACCCCGAAGGCCAGCCATGGAACAAAGCGTGTGGGTGCCATGGAGATCTCCGCTGATGACTACAACAGACTACAGGGCAAATTCCGGCGTATGTGCGAACCAAAAAGACATAGTGGTAAGATCGAAGTACCAGACAATATCTTCCAGCTTTACCAAGCAAAGGGTGCCTCCAAAGAAAGGCTCTTCGAAGCATTTGTCAAGACCGGTGGGGAGAAGGACACCGTTCAGTTACCTTTCTTTCTGACTCTCTCAGTTTTTATTTTTGGTTGGCTTCATTCTGGTAAGTGTTTCCCCAAAATAACAGAAATCCATGTTGAACCCACCGGCTCATTTCGTCTCTCTTCACGTTGGAAATTTGGGGTTGTCAACGGTTGTCGTTTGTTGGTGGTGGTTTTATCAGAGGGTCAGGGTACTATTTGGATCCATTCCCCAGTAGGAAGAATTTATCAAAGAAGTCACCCTGGAAAAATGCGCCGAGCAAATCAATGAGCTTGAAACGAAGGGTGGCTTCTACACCGAGCAGGAAATGAAAGACCAGCTTGGCTACAAAGCGTATCAACCAGCTGTGCTTTAGTCGGTCGGGTTGTTTCAAAGCCCACATTTTTTTAAAGCTCTGATAAGTTGTAAAATCTAATCTTCATGTTATTGTTTTGATTCATTTGGATATCTCCCTAAAGTTTGTTTCCAACCTAGCAGACAACCCTCCAGGGTTAAACAGCCCTGCCACATCTAAGGAGCCGCATTGCAGCTACGATTGATCGTGGCCAAAAGGATCCAACGTACATGATGCCCTATGGCCAATTCACCTTTTGTTGAGTGTTTTGATTTTCCCCCAAATGCTATGAAGGGAAACGTACACCATTTGTACATTACATGGACCAAAAAACCAGTTAAGGATTGACGATGTAGACAGCTCAGTGGTTTACTACTGGTGCAACACGCGGGTGGAAGGGTCTTTGAAAAACCGCCAGTCCCAAAAGCTGAAGGAGAAAACCACGGCTCAGGGTGTCACAGACAGTTTTAAAGCAGAGCTTCTGCCACAAAAGCTGGATTTGCCATCTATGGGACAGCCGGGTCCAACGGTTGAAGAAAAGAAAAAAACCCAGGCCAGCCCATGCATTCGTTTTTTGGTTCCGTAGTTGCCATCAGCGTCGAATAATTTGTTTTTGTTTGCCCCGATGTGGAATTGTCCATCGGTCTAGACTGACTGGGGGGGCAGGCATCGGACCTTAAGATCCACATGGACGAGCTTCTTGGGGTTTTCAACAAGGCCAGTGCCTTCGGTAACAAGCTGAAGGCCACCGTGGAGGATGATTCCGAACAGGGGACAGGGACTAAGTCGCTTCAATGTGTAAAACATCATAAGTTGCCTATTGTTTTTTTTGAGCTGGAACTCGGGCGTGTCATGCACGTCCTTAAGGCCTCTGAAAACCGTTGAGCAGTTCATCAAAGACCTGGAAAAAACCTATGACACCATGACCAAGTATGCTGGTGAGATGAAAGCTGGCAACATGGAATCTGGTACACCTGAGATTCTTGTCGTCGTGACAGTGAAAATTCTTTTACTCATAAGTAACTTCACTGGAATTCCATTTCAATTTGTTTACAGATATGTTTTTCCATACGCAGGGTCTATTGCAAAAGGTTTGTACCTTGCTCCAAGGACAACAAAGAAACTGAAGGATGTCTACACTGAGAGCCAAAAGATGTCCAATTCCTAGTTTGATGAGCATCTTATTTGGTTCAGTTGTGCAATCATTTTGGAATAGTGGAACCATTGGTGGCCACACCCCTGACCGGCTTGCTCCCTGGCTGAGTCTGACGATGTGGCATGCTACGGAGAAGAAGTACCGGTGCATCGCTGAGTGGGGAGGGCAACAAACACATGAACGGGTTCGGATTTTTTGCTGGGCCAAACTTAGACAAAGTCGATAGCTGTGCATTCTAGTTGAACACTGCCCACATAATTGGCCTGGCCCGGCCCAGGCCGCTGCTGCGCAAAGCCAAGCAGTCAAAGCCGGAGCAAACCGATCAGAGCTAAGTGAGTGCTAGCATTTCCAAAATGGAAATGCTTTGGGATTTTGCTAAGAAAGTCTAGGATGTGTTTGTGGCGTTAAGATCATGCTTTCGAAGTTTGTGCAGAGCCCTAGGCACATAGCTTTCTTTTGGGGCTTATCTTTCCTATCACGGGCGAAGTAAATCCTGTGATTTCCATTGGTCTAGTCAAAGCTATTCTCAAGTCAAGCGTTCTCGGGGAAAAATGTTTGTTGCAAATCTCAATGCTTGCCTGGTGGGTGATCCGACTATGTCAGCTACTTCCTACTACCCCATGCTGCGCCATTTGCACATCCCCTACTCTTTCATGATTTCGTTTGGGGTCCAGATCTAACCAACCATTGCCAGGTCAACCAAAGCGGCCCAAGCTCAGCCAGACTGCTGAGTACCTGGCTTCTTCAGTCGGTGCTGGAGCGCCAGCCTCAGAGTGGATGTGCTTGACCGTTTGGGCCATTGGTTTGGGTCCCGGGGTGGCAAGAGCAACCGCTGGTCAATCTTAGAACCGCATTTGTGCATCCCTAGTTTTTGGCTTGACCAGCAGCATGTCAGATGAAGAAACCCTTTGGTTAGAAGAGCTGTTAGGATTTAGCATCAATGGCCGCAAGCGAAGCCAGTGTGAGATGGCTACATCTGTCCACGCGATCCCAAGCATCTTGGCTTACATAATGACATATTTGACAAGCAAATGTTTCAAAAATGCACAGAAAATGAGCCTGGAATCACTTCCATACAGTCAGCCCCTCAGGTCCCCAGCTCAAACGAGTCCGATCTGCGGCTCATGTCTCTGAAGTTCCTAGACATCGCAATGACTACGCTACGCATTCCCAAGTTAAATCAGATGTCCAGAGCGAAAGGTCAATGCCAAGCAGTTCTGACCTTAATCAGTCCACTGCTGATGATGTAAACATTCCAAGCAATAGTTCAAGGAATGTTGTTAGTATGTTCATTGTACATGATGAAATTGTTTCGGTGCATACGGTTGCCTCCTAGTTAGCTGTTCCAGCCCAGGTGATGATCGAATCCTGGAACTTTTCAAGCCCAAACTAAGAGCCTTGCCAAGGCTACATGAGCTGATCACCAAAGGCTTGGGTGACGATGGATTAGTTTGGTTGAAACTTCCTCGTGTGAAAGCCAACGCTGGTCAAGCTTTAGCATCATGCAAAGAACAAATTGATTCTCTTTTGAATCGGGGCCCCCAGGTGTTCAAAATTGGATTGAGTGGAGATCCTTTGTTTCGCTTCTACAAGGAAGCGACTAATTCATCACCTGGTGTCGGATATTACCGGAGCAAAGACAACTACAAGAGTATGTATGTTTTGTTTTGCAGCGTCACCTGGGATGAAGCAGCTTTAATGGAAGCAGCTTTGATAGATTGTTACAAAGAATGGCCTGGCATTCAAAACATTCGACCAGGAGGGGAAGGAAGACAGACTGGTGAAGCACCTTTCTTCACATATGTCGTCTTCAAGTCTGCTATGTATTGAAAAGAAAAAAGTGTGATAGTTTTTCCTGCCACTTGCCACTTGCTTTGTAGTAAGCATGCCATGAGCAAAATCTCCTCGTTATTAGTTCAAAGCAGCCTGCATAATAGTGCTGTCCACAGACTTTGACACCACTTGCCACGTCCCCTTGACTAAGGTGCCCTGCAGCCAGGTCGTCCGGTACGCCCAGAAGTCCTTAGCCGATGCAGCTGGGTCTTCCAGTGTTGTAGCACATTGCCCAGTAGTTCGAAGGATGGGTACAATGACAGAAAAGAATGCTGAAGCGCAGATTCACCCACTTCTCAAGAAACACAATTTGATTCTTCCAGTAGACATCTCTCCTTTGGTGGGTGGTTCCGTGGAAGGGTATCCTCGTCTGAAGCCTTTGGACTTTTTCACCTACATGGTTGATTCTGGACACATTACACGTCTACTTGGTGGAAGAACAACCCGTTCTTGTCGGAGTGTGCTGGAAGATTTCTGGAAAAATTTCAAGGTGTGTCATCCTGATTTTGAACTTTTTACTTTGCCTGAGATCGACCTCGGGTGTACTATTCCCATCTATGCCCATGCTGATGGTGGCCGAGGGTTCAAGAAGTCGGAGCTGATGGTGTTCAATTGGTCTTCAGCGATAGGTAGAGGAACTGGAAATCCAAACCGTAAACACCATTCGATGCGACAGTTCAAGAAAACGAATGATCGTGCCCAAGTCAATTTGCTGGGTAACAGCTATGGGACACATTACATGTGGGCAGTGATGCCTGCTGCGTGGCATAAGGATGATCATTTTTTCCAAGAAATGCTCTTGGAGTTTGCAAAAGACATGATGGATTGCTTTGAAGGTCTCATGGTCAATGGACAATTGTTTCGATTGGTCTTGATAGGCCTCAAGGCCGACCTCAAGCTGCAAGCTCGTGCCGGTCGCTTCACTCGTTGGTACAGCACTTGTAGGAAAGGACCACTGGACCCAAAGAACAAAAAACAATCATTGGGTCTTTGTTGTTGGTTGTGCGGGGCAGGGCACAAAGATATTCCCTTTGAGGAAGTGCACACTGAGCAGCCGGCTTGGTTCCAATCCATGGATGATTGGCTTGGCACACCACCTTGGGTCCACGGGGAGGAGTGTGGTATGCTGTTTGCGTCCCTGCAATACTCCAACCAACCAGCGAAATTCTTTTTACCAGATCTGTTCCATATCTACCTGGCTGGATTTGGACAAGACCACGCAGGATCATGTTTGGTCTACATGCTTGGAACTTTATTTCAAGGGTCGAGTGTGGACAAACAATTTGATACATTGAACACAGCCTGGCGAATGTGGAAGAAAATGTTCCATGTCACAACGCACACTTACACTTTCAACAGGTTGATGCTCAACTTCACCGATGCAACAAAGACATACCCAACTGGTACTTGGTCGAAGGCGAGTGACACACCCAAGATCATGGAGTTCATCCTCTATATGTGCTCGTTGTATGAAGAGATGGTTCAAGATGATCCTATGCTGTACTACATCCAGAACTCTTGCAAAGCTATAGGGCTATGCATGAAAACCCTCTACAATGGTGATCTTTTCTTGGTAGCTTGGGCTGGAATTAGATTATACACATTTTGTTCCATATTTGTTTGGAAACCCAAAAAATTGTTTTAAACTATCAGAGGGCCATCTCATCTTGATGCCCCAGCCGCCTGTGACCCAAGGACCAACGAAAAGCTCGGACGACGTATGACAGCGGCATGCATTTCTTGAAATGCTACAGCAAATTAGCAACCAAAGCATTTTTGTTGCAGCGACCTTTGTTTGTGTACAAACCGAAGCTGCACTATTTTCACCATGTCCTTACAGACATAAACCTGGCACTAGCGCAGGGGGGAAAACCTTTGAATCCCTTAGCCTACAGCTGCGCTATGGCTGAGGATTTCATAGGTGCTGCCAGTCGTATTTCACGGCGAGTGTCAGCCAGAACAACCCAGCTGAGGGTACTTCAGCGTTATCTTGCTGGTGCGTATGATGTATGGCACCGGGACAATAATGCTGTGGCTGGGAAATGAAAAAAAGAGGGAAGGCCTGGACCAAACCGAACCCTGACCCAAACAACACTGGGAATCCACACCCACCAGTGCCAGCAGCGGCCGCGGTCAAGGTTGGCTGCTCTGGGGGGCGGTGAGAAGGGAGTGGATTGAGGTTGGATAATGCAAATTATCACTCATTATCATTGATTCTTTTGAGGCAAACCAGTTTTGGATGGTTTATGGTAGAATCCTCAAATTCGAGATTTTGCTGATTTTTGGGCTCGCCCAAAAACAGGACCAAGACCAGAAAATAAACGTCTCACGAAGGATCTAGGTATATATATATATATAGATACTTGTGCTTTTGTTCATTGTTTGTTTTTCCCGTGTTATCAACTTGTTTTTGCTCCTGTACTTTCTACATGTTTCCACACCGACACATGGATTTGCAACAATACTATATCAACGTATCCCTTTCTCCACCGGTGAGCATCCCAACACCTGAACAGCCAGGGATACCAGGCCCGTAACGATCTCAGCCGCGGATGTTCAAAGGCCGTGGATGTCGCAGTCAAGCAAAACATGTGCAGGTCTTCTCATCCACGTGTTGGCAGACGTAAGGTTGTTCAGAAAACTCGACTGAAAAGCAACCACGTTTCACTGTATTGATCAGTCTTGCCAATATGGTTGATATCACGGTTGAAATGAATTATGTGATTCATATTATCAATTATAACATGTCAATATATGGCTATGTGTCAATACCTTTGTGTAATACAGCTAGCCATAGTATTCCAACTATTTTTCTTGTTGGTACTTGTCGCCGATCATGGATGGCTCACATTGCTGTATATGTAAATATGATTAGATATATACACTTAGTATGGTCGCAATGTTTGGTTATTATTCACCCTTTGTATCAACCATTAGCCATTCACCATTGGTGAGTACCCATTTGTTTCAGATTGCTTATACGACTGGATGGCACTCCACTCTTCTACTCGCACCTGGTGGCACAGCGCCATGGCTACTGGCGTCATCAATGTGGTACTGCTCAGCGGCCGACAGGTCCGGCCTTGGCTGGCGATTGGTTGGTTGGTTGGTTGGAGGTTTGATATTTGGATGTTTTTTTCCTATTCCTCCTGCACGGTGTGTCAGTGACAAACAGGTTCGGGGGTGGTCCTTTGGTCCGCACCGTTTCGCCAAACCAACCACCGCCTCCGGAGGCAACACACATGGCACTGACCGACAGAGCCATGTCTCCGGGCGAACTTCCCCGTTTGTCGCGGGCGTCCCCCGGGCGGTCTGTCGCCAGTCCCAGAACTTACCAGTTGACCATCTCAAGCTGGCTCATCCACCAGCCATGAACCGCTTGGTATCCTGTAGTGGCTATGGATCAATATGAACCAACCAATAATGGAGGATAACAACCATCCAACAGTAGGGAAAACAAGCCGGTTTATGATAGGGGAACCAGGGGGACTAAGGGTTTTGACCCACTGCCGTATCAATCATCCACCAAGTATCCACCACGATCAGGTGTCATCCAGCAGCTTGACCATCAACCATCATGAACTAGCATTAACTACCATCAGCCAACCATCATTCGACATCATTGACCCATGTAATTCAGCATTCGTCAATCCATCTACCCAGCTACCACCGTCAACTACCTACCATCCACTGCCATCAACCCAGGTAGCAGGTGCCAGTTCCCACGTTGCGCGCCCCACCGCCGCCAGGTTTCTTTGGACTTTCCTTTGCACAGCGCAACGGTGCGCGAATTGAGAGTTGCAGCGCAGCGGCAGATGCAGGTTCTGCGGTGGCGCAGACCATGTGGAGATGTTGCTGGGGAGTCATTGCTGGTTGGTTGGTGGTTAATGTCAGTTCACAATGATTTATATTGGTTAATAGGGGTTAATGATAGTCTATTGGATAATTTGTTATAAGTATATAATATAGGCTAAGTTGATCTATAGTAGAATCAGCTGATTGTTAGTGTGGATCAATGTTAGATCCAATTGTATGGATTAATGTTGATACAATTAACAATCTTAGATCCATGTGAGAGACAGTCATTTGATGAGGAAGAACTAGTAGATTGTATAAAACCATTATCCCCCATAAAATCATTATCATCCCTTATACAACCATTCAAATCTCCGGATTCAAACCATTGAAAAATCTCCGGATTCAAACCATCAAAACCTCCGGATTCAAACAATTCAAATCTCCGGATTAAAACCATTAAAATCTCCGGATTAAAACCATTCAAATCTCCGGATTAAAACCATTCAAACCTCCGGATTCAAACCATTAAAACCTCCGGATTCAAACCATTCAAATCCCCGGATTCAAACCATCAAAAAATCTCCGGATTAAAACATACTAAAACCGTGAAGCATCCGGGCTCCTGTTGGTTGCTCATGCTGTCCGGTGCGAAGCTCACGACTCTCCCAGCCACACAGGTGGCGATTGCCTCCCTGATTTCCTCAGATGGCGAGGTGTTGCAGGCGCGGCGTGACGAAGCACCGGGGAAGAACCGCAAGCAGCGTAAGGACCTGCATGAGATGAAGCAAACTTCGGTCCAGGAAGTTGGTTCATATCATGTTGGTGCATATTTTTTAAGATTTTCGACCCTAAGGGTTGATTGCTTAGTCTGGTTTTAATAGGTTTCAAAAGGTTTCCCTAGGTTTCGATAGGTTTCAGTCGGTTTCGACCCTCAAAAAAGGTACCCCAAAATGGATGGCTTACTACTAGAAATGGTTAATATCACGGATGATTTGGGGGTCCCCTATTTTGAGAAACCACCGTTTTCAATAGGTTTCAATAGCTTCCACCAATAGTACCAGTGGGCATTTTTTGGTTCCATCATGTTCCATCGAATGGTCTGACCACTACTTGTTTTATCGTAGATGTGTTTTTGAGTAAGCATGGGAAAAAAACGATCACAGTGGTCTATCACGACGCACCCACATGTTTGGGGTTCAGACCAACAACCGTGGAAACCCAACTTCTACCCTTTCTAGACAGATTGAGCAGCCAACCCTCATTGACTCATTCACTGGAAAACGATACACCATAGTGGTATTATCATTGTCTCATCAGTTCAGAATTGCTCATTAAGCCTGGTTGATGGTTATTAAATGCTACTAACATCCAGACTTGTTTCCAGGAGGGTAAGCACAATTTGCCATCGTTTGCGCTTAGGCATCAGTAATCATACACTCTTGATCAATAATTGCTAAATGCGTAGCAAATGAGCAATCGTTAATCCTAAGCCATAACAATTATCAACCATCATGTAAACCCGATGGTTTAATGAATTCTTAACCATCTCAAACCCTTGATAATAGCAACTCTTAACCATCATAAATCTCATAAACCCAGTGGATAATTCATTCCCACTCATAAATGCAGAAATCTCATAGTAGCAATTATCAACCTTCATAAATCTCATAAATCTCAATGCATACCACTGTCATCACACCGAAAACGTTCCACCGTGAGGACAGCTCAACCCTGGCAGATGCCAAGCTTCGCGACGGGGATTGCTTGCAGGCGCGTTAAGGGGCAGTGGTTGGCGAGGCCAGGTTTCAACCAGCAGGTTGCTTGGTGGCACAGCAATGGCTGTAACATAAATGATATGCAACAGCAACGGCTGGTTGATTGGTTAGTTGGTTGCTTTGTTTGTTGATTTATCGGTTGCTTTATTCTTTGGTTGCTGATTTTCAATGATCAATGCCAATTACAATTACTAATGCAAATTGATGTGAGTTCATGGCTTTTGACAGTGGTTTATTGTGACTAGGAATGGGTATGCTCATGGCTCACTCACAGTGGCCAATGGCAATAGTTTATAGCTACTCACGATGGTCACAGTGACTATGAATGCTAAATCAAATGGTTTAGCAACCATGAAATCAAACGGACCAGTGTACACAACGGTAACCATATTGACTGTGGTGATGACAATGGTGATGATGACCCTCATGATAGCTCATATCAACCAATTGGTTTACCGGAATTTTCTAGCAAAACTGCTCATTGACCATCTTTCCTGGCAGTTTCCTGTTTTTTTCCTGTAGACTGTAGAACAACCGGTTGATTGTTCTGTGTTTGATGAGTGTTCTGGTTATGGTTGATATCATTGGTCATCCCACATAGTGATTGGTTGCACTAGGTGAATTCACCGTAGAACCTGCAGTTTCGAATGATTTGCCATGATTTACCCATTGGATATTTGGGTGTTTCTCAAAATACGGACCTCCCAAATCATCCATTCTAGACCACTTGTAATAATATACCAACAATTTTGGGGGGTGCCTTATTTTGAGAAACCACCATGTTGTAGTTGTTCAACCACGAGTTTGTTGTTGGTCGAGGCTTTTTTGTAAACCATGATCATTCCCCTCGCAGAGACTATTTGGGTGCAGAAAAGGTCCTAGGACGAATCATGCTCCCCTTCCATGATCATGCCCTATAAAGTCACTACTGACCATAGTTATTCCTAGGTAATCTCGTGGTTTCCGTATTTGCAGCCACTATTGTATGTGTGATTCATGGGGATTGTTGAAACGAATGGCAAGCTGTGTCCAGCCAAGTGCCCCTAGAATGGCTGGATTTGTTTCCCGAACAGAGTGGGGGGGTTTCCCAGTGGGAAGATGGTTAAGAAGATGGGTTTTAGCCATCATTTAATCATCATCTAAGCATCATATAAAGGTGTATAGATATAGTTCAGCTATATCAATATCTACCAAAGCTGGTTTTGACTATAGTGATATGTTACACTTGCCTGGTAGTTGCCCTAGTTATCGCCCAAGTGAACAGGGTCTCCGGGGGGTACCACTCTACCGATGCGCTGATAGTGAACGATGATTCAGGCTTTATGATGCTTAGGTGCTTGTTGACAAAATATGGACTTACAACCACTAAGCTTTAAGCTCACATTTTGATTGTTCAGGACTACTGTTTCGGTCCATTGAGTTTGTTAACACAATATTGACTTATAACAAAGGTCACATTTGATCAATCGGGGCTACCATTTCGGTCCATTGATACCCATATAGTGGTTTCTCAAAATCAGGGCCATTATCCCCAATTCATCCAATTTACCAGTTATAGTAATAAACCAATCATTTTTGGGGTACCCCTATCTTGAGAAAAAGCCAGAAGTTGTTTGACCATTATTGTTGTTGGCTATCCCCTGTTTTAAACCATGAATCAATCCCCAACAAAACCACTATTAAGTGGAAATCCCCTGTTTTAAACCATTCGAATCCCCTTAAGTTAAGCGGCTATCCCCTGTGTTTGAACCATGAAACAATCCCCTGTTTAACACCACAAGCAGAGGATCAACAGCTGGCTGACACCACTTCGCAGCAGCTGCAGCTCCACGGTCCGGAATCAGCACCACGGTCACCCACGGTCGCTTAGGCGGTAGCCCGGGCTCATGGGGCCCTGTCCTCCAATCGCTACTCCAGAGCCTTCGCGTGCGCAGCACTGCGCGCGCAAGTGAATGATGCGCAAGTGTGTAATTCGTGGTTGAAAATAGTTATAACTGATGGCTTATTGATTATTACAGCCATAAAACTAGTGATTTTATTAATTATTTGGCTTATTCATATAGTTATAATCGTGTAATGATGCTTAATTAATAAAGTCAATCAATGGCTACTATATGGTCACTGAATGGCAACGTGATAGAAATTGATGTTTCAAGACTGTTAAAAATGCATGATGATGCTTTAGACTAGTTGATAAAGAATCAGTTGTGGAAAATTGGTGGTTATTTTTGGTTTAGTTGACGGCAAGTGGTGGTTGATTGGTGATAAGTTGTGGTCAATTCTGATTCATTCAAGGTTGTTTGTGGTCAATTCAATTCATTCATTCATGGCTAGTTGTGGGGAATGAATGGTTTCTTGTGGTGAATTAGTTTTGGTCAATTGATGGTTACCAATGGTTGATGTTGATTGATGATAGTATCACACCATTGCCCGGGAGTAGGCGTGCGAAGGATGATGATTGGCGAATTGGTTCTCGAAGTATCGTATGCGGTTCATTGGGTATGATTGAAAGATGCAATTCCAAAACACCTACGCATTTCAAGGAATAGGCGCGATCCAAAGATGTCCAAAACATGTCAATGTGAATTATTTTTGTTCATAGTGGTTTCACTGGGTGGTTTGATTATACAGTGACTAATCTATTTATGTGTTTCTTCTCAAAATAGGAGATCCCCAAATCAGCCAATATGAATGAATCTTTTCGGGTGATAAACCAATGATTCTTGGGGTTGAGAAACCCTCATTTGAAGAATACGCATAGACATTGACATTGTCAGTGGTGGAAGCTTTGGCTGAACTTGGCTTCTAGACGCCGCAACAACGGTAGACTGTTCCAGTTTGTTCGATCGTAATCCACAACGCATCCGTGAGCACCCTGAGTCCCCCTGATAGGTACCCCGCCCTGAATGATTACCTTCACTGGCCTTCACTTCCGGTGATAGTTTTTGGGAGGTACCACAAAAAGTTTCACTGAAGTCAGGCAACTTGAAGCATCCTGGCCACTCATTGTCCAACGATGGGTGGACCTGCACATAGGTAACTCCTGAAGGGACATTTTGCTGAAAGCTGTGAATTGCAGCGGTTACTCAGCCCTCGCTATACAGCAGACCAGCTCTCTCCCGCTTAGTTTTTTGATCCCGTAAGCCAACCATAGATTGAGTGTGCAAGGCGGGGGCAAGCTAGATTCAATCATTCTATATGATTCTGGCCACGATTCTGGCCACAATTCTGGCCGCAATTCTGGCTGTTGTGGGGTGGTGACGGAGGGATTCCTCGAGGATGTTATCTTGGTGTGTACTGCGTGATGAGACCGCTTGCGAACTGTCATTCTGCGAGCAGATCCCATGATGCTTGATCACATCACATCACCACTTGACATGAACCTGTTTGCATTAATGCATATCCCACAACCACCGCCCTAATATTCAAAGCTACCTTTCCCAAGAATAAAGCCCCCATCTCCAAAATCGGAATG
>VSDK01024297.1:52594-129421 GCA_009767595.1 Symbiodinium kawagutii
CCGAACGACATGTCATTCCTGCATTCATCAATGTACAATTGTTTGGCCACCGCTTACCAGTTCATCAAGAACTAACCATTAAAATCCATCAAGTACTGTAATCATCATTATAAGTTTATAAGCATCATGAACTATCCACCAATCGTTATCATGAATCAGCACCAACATTCACCAACCATGTTCATCGATTAATCATCCATCTAGCATTGATTACGCATCGTTGATCACTACCCCAGGTACGTGGACGCTGCTGGCTGCGTTCGCACCTGGGGCTCCCCAGCATATGGCCACTCGGAACCAGGGGCGGGGATCAGTCTGTTTGGGAATATGTTGGTTTGGGGGTTCTCAAAGTAGGGGATTTGTAAGGGTTATAGCCGTTAATGATGGTTAATAATGGTCAATAGTATGGATTACGAGGGTATAATCACCAACAACAATGGCTAAACAACTACCATTTGGGAATAAAAAACTTTTATGCAACTTAGTGGTTTCACAGCAGTTGGTGGTTTCATTATGCCTGTCTTCGCTGCTGTGTTTGATCATCATCGGTGACCATTCAGCAATACCTAGGTTTTGTGGTTGTTGACAGTTGCAACTTGATCCTGAAGAATCTTACCACCATCAACACCACCTTGGTCAGCGACTTCAAAATCTATGGCTGGATGAACATGAGATCACTTGGCAACGTCCAAGACTTTAAACCTTAGACCCTGAACTATATGGCATAAGATTGGGCAGCATGGATGGTGTTTAGCTAGGCAAAATGGGTGGCGACCAGAACCATTCCCTGTGCCTAGGTGTTCCCAGAACACCTAGGCACAGGCAATTGTGCCAAAGCTAGGGGTCCATCCACGCAAGTTTTGTATGTTGTTAGCATCCGGTCTGGTAGTGGGTGTTTGGTGAGTAAACACCATTGCCTGTGCCTAGGTGTTCTGGGAACACCTAGGCACAGGGAATGGTTCTGGTCGCCACCCATTTTGCCTAGCTAAACACCATCCATGCTGCCCAATCTTATGCCATATAGTTCAGGGTCTAAGGTTTAAAGTCTTGGACGTTGCCAAGTGATATCATGTTCATCCAGCCATAGAATTTGAAGTCGCTGACCAAGGTGGTGTTGATGGTGGTAAGATTCTTCAGGATCAAGTTGCAACTGTCAACAACCACAAAACCTAGGTATTGCTGAATGGTCACCGATGATGATCAAACACAGCAGCGAAGACAGGCATAATGAAACCACCAACTGCTGTGAAACCACTAAGTTACATGAAAGTTCTTTGAATGTAATGGCTTCTTAAAGTCGGGAACCCAGAAATGGATGCTTTGTCACCTGTCTATAAATGCTGTTTGTTGGGAGGGAGCGAGACCAGGAGCCAGGGATATCCCGCTTTACCCTTCTAGTGGGGGAGGGAGGCCAGGAGCTACCAGGATGGTGTAACCTAATGGAAGTTACTATTTATGAATTCTTGCTTCTGGATGAACAAGAAATTGTCCAGGGACAGAACCAGGAGAAGGTGCTGCAAACGAGAATGGTGAGGGCTGAAGCGGAGAACTTCAATGAATGGAAGTCCCCGATTAAGAAGGAATCGGAAACAGCCATGGTCCGACTGGCGGCGCACGGAGGATGGGAGATCCTTGGACATAAAAGGAGCATTCCTTCTGAAAGAGGAGCAACGACTTCATGAATTCGTGTAGAGTGCTGTGCCGGTCCTTCATGCACGGCTGAAAGTATTGTCCGGAATTCACTTGAACTGGCCGAGGCTAACTGATGGCATGCAACTTGTCATTCACCGGATTCAAAAGAAATTACACCTTGGACACGGCCACGGTGTATCCGGAATTGCCGAATGGATTGTCGGAGGACAGTCCATCGAACTCATGTTAGAAGAACACTTGACACCGCAGGCTATTGTCGGGATTTTCCCCCAATGGTCTGTCGGGTTTGATGATGTCCCACATCCTTCTGTCTATTGCCCCGAGGAAGGGAAAAAAGTGACCATCCTTCGTCCTCCGAAGCTGTTGGTCCAAATGGGGCTGATCCAACCAGAAGAAGAATGGCAAGTTGATGGTGCGGTATATGAATTGGTTGAGTCTCCGGCGGGTTGGCCTTCCTGCAGGGACGGCGAGCTCAACAAAGTCAAGTGGGGCGTGTGCGATCAGGTGTGCAAGCTGAAGATGAGCGAAGAAATGAATGCGTGGACGATAGAGGATAGCCAAGGTAAAGTGCGTGGCTACATGTCAACGTACGTAGGCGACATGGGTTCTTCATACTAGAGATCATCAGCTGGGAATGCCAAGCGGTTGGGGACCACGAGTGCATGAGATCGGAACCCTAATGTTGCTTCTGAATGCTGGGAACGCCTTCTGCGGGAAGCACCAGTGGTTTGTAAGTGACCAGCAGACATGGCCAGCAATTCATTGCCACCATCAATAAATCTTCCCATGAACCAAGATTAAATAAGTACGATCAACCATGCACTTGCCACGAAAAGAAGGTAGCTTACGTTCATGAATCTTGCCTACAGCACGCATAAAGTATTGTTTTCTCTGGACTTTTTAAACCAACCATTATAGTTAATACAAACCCTTGCTGCAATTGCTTGCTATTGACCATCACAAACGGAGCAATGTCAAAAATTGTTCACCCCATGTTTAACCAATCTGAACCATGGCTAATCATTATTGCTATTTTCGTTATTTTCATCATTGTTTGACCTAGCGAAATATGGCAATTTGTTTGACCATTATTAACCATACTTGCCATAGTCAATTGCCTTCAACCATACCAGTGAGAATTGTTTAGCCATCATGAACGATCACTATGAGCCATTGTTTTACCATCATGAACCATTGGTTAAATTTGGCCAAAGTCAATTGCCTTCAAGTAACCTGCAAATGAATTTTCACGATATGTTATAATGAAACCTTGGGAAACCACCAATAATTGGTAGATTTTCCACGCAACCAGGTTATTGTTGTGGTGACTATCCCCTAGTAATCCCTAGCATTAACCATTATTCAACCATTATAAACCATCATTAATGGCTATAACCACTTCCAGGTTAATTTGCCACGGGTTTTTTTCACCATCCACTTCCAGATTAGTGTGCCAGATAGTGTTTTAACCATCTCATGACTAAATAATTGGTTTAACCCACTATCATTGGTGATGGAATGGTTTCCAATGTTTTAACCATCTAATGTTTTAACCATCCAATTATTAACTACTATAGTTAGACCAATTATTTGGTTTAACCACCCACTATCATTGGTGATGATTTAACCATCCAATGTTGTAACCATCACCAAATCAACTGGACACCAAACATTGGATGATGCTTAAAACATTCGATATCCATCAAACATTGGATGATGGTTTAACCCACTATCATTGGATGATGGTTAAAATATTGGATGGGCGATAGTATTTTAACCATCACCATTGCACCCGTGCATCTCATCGCCCACTGGACGACTTTCAGGTGGTGATCCTTCTGAGTCTATCAGGGAGCAGCTGGTGGATGTGCAGCAGGCGGACAGCTACAACGACCGGACCTGGATAGCGCTGGGCGACGCTGGAGACGACTCATGTGGTTGGATGTGGTTGGTGGTTTCCAGCATGATTTCACCAGTTGTTTGGTTGGGTGGTTAACCACTATTTCAGTATTAACGATTATGAATTGCTTGGTTATAAGCACCATGGTTGGTAGTTTCCAACAGTTTTTACTCAGTACCAGCCGGTATTGGGGGGCTTTTGACTATATCATGATAGCTATCCAACATTACTCAGTTATCGACCTTGGTGACGCTTTCTCCCACGTTATCGGTGACTGAGAACATAGAACTATTGATTATTTTGAATCATCATCGCATATGTGTGGAATAATTGGGAACAATGTGTAGTAAGGCGGATGAATAACAGCCCATTGTTTTTAATGACTGACATTTGTTAGTTGAAGATGTTTCACCAATTTGATTACCATTGTTTGTAAATGTTCGTGTTCTTGTTCGTTAGTGTTCCGATAATGATCATTGCATTCTTGATCACTGATAAATATACAGGTAGCCAATATCACAACCATTATCAAACATGATCAACCACTATATAATCAGCCAATATTCATCATCAAACATATTTCAACCATCCTCATTAATCAGCCATATATCAACCATATACTACCTTTATTTTATCCCTGCTCCATTAACGTATTCAGCACTTGCGATTATAACCATTAATCAAACATTATCACACACTTCCCATACATCAACCATAGTCGAACCAAATATCCCCCATCGTCAACCACGAATTCACAATCACAACAAGCCAAATATCCGCCAACCATTGACAACCATTGACAACCATTACTTTAACCATTACATCAAACATTACATTAATCATTACATCAAGCATTACATTAACCAGTACATTCACCATTACAAACCATTCATCAACCATTCTAAACCATTTTGACCATCACTTTAGCCATTCCAAAACCATTAAAACAGGCATTACTAAAAACCATTTACACAACCATTATTCAACCATTAAGTCAACTGTATTCAAATTAAGTCAACTGGTTTTTTTCATTAATCAACAACCATTTTTCAACCATTATTCAACCATTATCAACCATTATCAACCATAAACAACCATTAAATCAATCATTTGTTTTTCATCCGCGACATCTTCGTATGCAGGTGCAGCACGCAGCGGCGTTCTTCCGGGCTGGAGCTTTCGCAGCGCTGAAGAACGATGGCGTCTCGAGTGGCGCTGGTGATGGTGCATTTAATGGGTTTATTTATGGTTTGTTAGTGGTTGATGGATGTTGATGGAATGGTTCCGAATAGGTGATTAGTGGGTGAAATGATGGTTTATAATGGTTTGGAATGGTTCATTTAATCGGGATTTTTGAGTTTATACGATTCACTTAATGGTTTATTAATGGTCGATTTAATGGGTTGATTAATGGTCGATTTAATGGGTTGACTAGTGGTTGATTTGGCTATGGGTCAAGCAGTTTACCAACCAATTTTCATGGGGGATAATAACCAACAAAAATAGTGGAAAAAACAATGGTTAATGATGAGGGAATCAGGGGTAGGTGGGTTAATGGTTTATTGATGGCTACTACCGATTTATTAATGGTTCAGAATGGTTGATTAGTGGTTGAGCAAAAGCTTAGAATGGTTGATGAATGGTTTGTAGTAATGGTTGATTTAGTGGCTCTTAACGATTGATTTACTAGTTGTTGATAGTTATCAATGGTTGGATTAATTGCACCTACGATGAATTGAATGGCTGTTAATGGCTAAACTAATGGTTGAAGTCATGATTGCACTAATGGTGGAATTAATGGTTGTTGAATGTTTAGTAGTGGTTGATTTTTGAATAAGGGTAGTTGATGAATGGCGGATTAATGGGTAGTAAATTTGAGTTTATCATGATTAAACATTTATCCCCGATAGTTAAGATGGTCGGTTGGTTGGTTGGTTGGTTGGTTGATTGGTTGACTAATATTTTTCAGAGGGATTAAAAACACCAACCAATGATTCTTTGTTCCATGTCCATGTTGGATTCAATGTTGACGCACGGGATTTTGATGGTGAACCATGGCTGCTTAATAGCTAAGAATTGGTCGATTAATACTGGTTGGTGGTTGGTCAGTGGATGATACTGGTTGATCATTGATCATGGTGGATGAACGATTAGTAATGGTCGATTAGCGTTTGGTAATAGTTGATTAATAGTTGATTATTGGTTGATAAATGGTTTATAACGCTTGAATTTCATGACCCTAAGTGGTTGGTTAATGGCGAATGTTGCTCAATCAATGCTTCATGATTTTTGTGCAGTGGTCATTTGACGTAAAGCAATAGCATACAATGGTATTGACCGGGATTTATAGGTTTATTGGATGGTCAGCAATGTTTATGTAGATATGATGCTAATGGGGGTGTTTGATGGCGGTTGATAATGATGTTTTTTTGTATCCCATGTTTTGTTTTTTTTGCAAGAGCTGAATGTGTGTTTTCTTTCTTAAGGTTTTGGATTGCATTTCCACTCATCGCCGGACGCAAAAAGGATATGCCATGGTTTGATGACACTGGTGGTGCAAATCAAGATGGCGCCTTCTATTTGATGCCGCATTCTTCCAAAAGGCCTGTGTTCCAAGTGCTCCTTCAAATGAAATTGGAATCAGACACTCAAGATGGACCAGATCAGCTTGCAGAAGCGATGAGAGGGATATGAACAGTGACCAACTCCTCTCGCTTCTCTTCCATGAATTCCAGCGCTTCCAGCAACGCAGGCCGCAATGTCAAGCATATAAAAAAGTATGCTTTGATGCCAGCAGTTCTTTTCCAGCTGTGGGATGTTGGCGTTTGTGCACAATCTTGATTCCATGAAAGAGTGGCGGAATGATACGTCCGAGATGGTGATGACATTGCTTAAATACAATCTCTGCAGTCCTGGCCTCCAATTGTTGAACCTCAAGGTTGAGAAGGAATTTTCTGATGGAAGCAGCAGACACTCAACATCAAGGACTTCATGTTTCCCACGCGTGAAGGACTGTAAGGTTCCGTCACCAATCGTACAGTTGCTCCTTTGTTCTGTGCAGTCAAAATTTTGGTTGTTTGAAGTTATAATCTACTAGGTTCAACTCATATTCATCAGTTATTCTTGCCATATCAGTAATAACTACTATAATTTTCATAACTATTATAGGCTCCCTGGGAGACCAAAACGAATACCCTGAACACTTTTTGCAGGATTTGGGCAGGCAGTGGGATCATGAACATGATTTGAGCTACAGCCAAAATTGACTCTATCATGTTTCTTATTCGGAGGGCCGTGGGTTTCAGAAATGAGTTTAAAAACCGAAAAACAATCATACATTCACCAAAAAACGATAGTAATCTGAAGTGCCCAAAACCTGAAGAACGATAATGCACTCACCAAATCCAAACGACCTTGAGCCACACATTGAATATTGACCGTCGCTGATATGTAAGCTCAGCAGACATTCGATGCAGAACCTGGGGTGGAATTTGACAATGCAATCTTTTTGGGAGAATACCCTTTGGGTTTGGAAACAAATGCCTGCTCCGTCACAACTTAAGCAGAAGATTGGTTGATTAATGCTTGTTGGTGGCTGATCAGGAGATGAGAATGCTGTGTTATTGGTTGGTTGATGGCGAATGTTGGTGGATTAATGCGTAATGATCTTTGCACAGTGTTTTTTAACGGTAAACAATCGCATGCAATGGTATTGAACAAGGTTTGTATAGGTTTATTGGATGGTCATCAATGCTGATGTAAAATGATGCTGAATCGGGAAGTTTGATGGCGGTTAAGAATGAACCAATAACGAACAGCGATTAAGGGATAATATTAGGACTAAAAAGCAAACATCATGTCCCACTGATTGGATGTTTTACTGTTCGTGTCCGAGAACCGGGTCAGCTTTTGATAGTTTTGCTTTTTGTTGCTGCTCATTGCTGCCCCACCAGGTGTACATATGTAAGTATGGATGGATGCAAACATGTCTCTATAGTCGTATTTAAATGCATCTATATTTACATCTAACCAATTACCGTGGCATGTGGATAAACGACTCTAGCTGAATTGATGCTTTGAAATTTTGAATGCATTCCATCAACAAACAAATAATTAGCTGGTGTCGTCGAGTTTATCATCAATGTGGTACCCTTCATATTGACAATATAGTTGACAAACCTTATGCGGTAAACCTTTTGGCAAACCCTTATTGGTAAATCCTTCTGGTGGTAACCTTATTGGTAAACCTTCATGGTGACAACATAGTGATATCTTACAGGTGACAATGGCGATCCCAAATTTGGTGGTGATGTGACAGTACCTCGTTGTTGGTATTCAAACATCAGATGCACATGATCAGATGCAAATGTTCACTGCCCACCCAGGTACAGTGGTTACATGGGGTGAGATTCTTGGATTCGAAGATGCTGATCTTGGGTGGTAGCTGCGTAGCTTAGATAGATATTTGATTTATGATATATATGAATATAAATGTATATGTATGTATTGTGCACATATGCTCTGACATGTGTTTTTCAAGCATAGTTATGGAACCACTGATGGTCATGTGCATAGTAATTCAAATATAGAGAATTGCTTGTGGAAAAAAAAAAAAAGCATATTTATATATTTCTATGCACATGGAAGTGAGCTTCAAAATGTGAAAGGCACAGAGCAACACATGTTTGAAGCAGAGAAAACATGCAAGCTAGAGAAGCAAGTGAGCTGTTTGTTCGGCTAAGCGGCGGGTTTTCCTTGGTTGATTGCTGTAAGCTTAGCATTTGAAACCAATTAGACATATTGTTTCATCAGTTGAGGGTATACATCAATGAACTAACAGTTAATGTTTCATGAATCAACTAATTGGATTCATTCTAATTTTTGAATCATCCGTTGAGGAACATACACTTAGCATCGAAAACTAACACTCGTTTGTGGTGGCCAGTTTCCTGGGATCAGCATGAATTGACCAGCAGTTTCGTTGAACCTTCCACTTTAACGGGATGATGCATATAGCTGAACACCTGTCTCGGCTGAGTATGCTTATACGATATGATCCTATAGGTACGTGCTTATAAACAGCAGCATCTATTACCCCATTGCCACCCTATAAAGACTAGCACATAGCAAACGATCGCATGTTGGGTTTTCCAGCACTACTGAAACCCAGCGCACTCGCGCATCACATACACAACAATTCCTGTTGTGAGGTGAGCCAAGTATGCAATAGGCATAGGTACGGCATTCTTCGCTCTTGGAAAACATTATTCTGAATTGAATAGGGCAATCTTCAAAAAGACCAATTCCGCGTGAATGACAGCAACACTTACATTCCGGGTCCAAACCTCAATTCTTCACGCTGAAAACTTCAGGAAAGCTTTTGGCGGTGATTCCTGTGCAGTCCAGGCGCGATTCCTGTGTTTGTGATGTTGGAATTTGGTCCATTCTTTCTCTCATCTCCAACCATCTCATCTCGACGCGCGCGCGTTGGACAGTATGTGCAGTTTGAGTTCCGACACTTCGTTAGTCGAATGTCGGGTGTCATTTGTTTGCCATATGAAGGATGATCACACAAATGACTGATGATTAGTTTCTTGGTTGATCAATGGCCATTTTTGCTCCACATGCTCTGGAACCATGTTCATTTCAAACCATATGTATCTGGTATATCCCCCATAGTTACTAGTTGTTCTCCCTTATCATTAACCATTAAACCACCTTAGTTATTGGCTGGTAAATAATCCACTCCTTGGGTGTTTTACTGCCGCAGGACCAGTTGCAGAATGTCGTACCTTGGCCAAGCAGCTGCTGATGTTTCATCGGTTGTATCCAGGGAACGGGGGGCTGCACCTGGGATGTTCCGGAAGTAACGTCATGTGGTGGTTTCTCAAAACAGGGAACCCCAAAAAACAGGGAAGTAATGTCATGTGGCTATGGGTCAATATTAAGCAACCAACTAATGGGGGATATCATCAACAAAAAAAAGGAAACCAATGGCGAATGATGGGGGAACCAGGGGTACAGGGTTTTGACCCACAGCCATGTCGGTTAGCCAATGATTGTTTCCTTATTGATGACTGGAGCCTTCACAATCCAGTGATAGCGGTTGATGTAGCAACAACATGTCAACTGAATCGTGTCCTGGATAAACAGATTCAAGGGGCTCCAGGATGATTGACACTTTAATGCAAATGATTGCGATCAACCATACTTGAATACATTATTTTCTATCATGTGCTTCAATGTCGGCAGGTTTGGATTTTCTGGATACTGTTTATATAAACTGTGTATGTGATTGAGTCAACTTCTAACGAGCTTACAATCAATTAGATTATTAAATTCTTACCATAGCTGTCAGATTATCCCTTCATCACTTCTCATCATCGCGTCAGCCTGAAGATGAAGAAGATTCTGACCAGACTTTTGGAACGATGGTACTCGGAACAAAAAAGATAGAGGGCTTCCACTCAATCAACCCGGGAACTCAGAACTCGACCTGTGATGCCAACGAGCAGAGCACAAAAACTTCATGAGACGATGAGCCTACGCAGTTGCCAAATGCCAAATGGTAAACTACTTGGGAAAGGGCTGGTTATCACATGGAAACTCACATGGACCCTGGAGGGTACCCCAATAGGAAACGTGTTATCAAAGACTTACCTGAGAGGGTTAAGCTGTTAGTTTTCAGGAGTGTATGAATTGGGAATTGAGAAGCATTTTTTTTCGTGCAGCCAATATTTTACGGAATTGCACCTCGGGATGAGATTGCTGATTAGAGGTTGCGATGCTGCATTCTTGCGGATAGTATTCCTGTCATTGTAAAAACCCGACTGTTCTTGGCAACGTCCCCACAATTGCGATATAGCTTGGCATCATTGTTTGCATTGTTGGCTCGTGGTTGGCCAATGGCCAACGACGCCTAGCAAACCTACCAGCCCACCAACCAAATCAACCAGCCTTGCTGTTATGTCAGCCATATCCCTATGGTGTTGGTTATGTTTAAGGCAGTTCTTTGTTGGATGCTACCCACTCACCAAGCAACCAACCAACTAGTCAACTAATTAGTTGCCATGTGTTGCCATAGCACTGTTAATGGTCATATCAATCCTACTTTCATTTCTACTGTCATTCCTGATGATGTTTTGCCAACTTTAAGCAACCAACCTTATTGTAATATCCCTTTGATTGTTGCTGAATATTTCTCCTACCATCATTCGTTGGTCATGGCCAACATTACAATCAACTACTGTAGGTTCATTCATCAAGCATTCACCAACCAGTACCCAACCATATAAGTTAAGTATCAACCACCAGCTCTTCACTAACCAACCTGATCAAAGTCAGGGTTGACCTGTTTGATTTCCCATATTTTTTTGTAAGTTTCCCATGTTTTCCAAGTTTCTCATGGGTTTGCCTTTGTTTTCCCATATTTTGCCAACGTTTTTTCCCATTTTGTCCAATGTTTTCCTATGCTTCCCGTAGCGAATTCCCAACCCACCAACCAACCACTCAGCCAACCAACCAACCAACCAACCCACCAAGCCAGCCACCGCCATGCCACTGAGGCCGCGCTCCAGTCCACGCTCTACGCCTTCTCCGCGCTGCGGGCGGATGGCTCGGTGGTGACGTGGGGAGATCCTCACAACGGTGGGGCGATCCCGAGCCACGCGGCGGCCGAAACGGGGGCGGTTGGCGCCAGGTTGGTTGGGAATTCGCTGGGGAAGACATGGAAATTCCCTGCATGGATGGTAGTCCTGGAGGGTTTTTCCTGCTGGTGAATGGGTTTATTTTGAATTCCTGGCACCGAAGCTACTGGTCCAATCATGGTTGGTTGCAAGTGCATTTGTTTAGTTTCAGTGTGATAGCTGCATTTTCTGATTCGGTAAGATGTAATTACCACAACATGACAACTGTCAGTACCGATTGATATGATGTTCGAATGCGATGTGCCACGAATGATTGAGTAGCCAGAGGTTCTGATGGTGGTTGACATCCAATTGTTGATTAGCGATGTGATTGGATCATGGACAACTACACTACAACTTTCAACAAACACTACACCATATTCACACACAAACGTTTGGAACTTGACTTGGCATTATTAAGCGTGAACCTTTGTCAAGTATTTTCAACAGTAACCTGGTTTAATTGTTCTTGATTAACAATGGTATACTATAATCAACCGTGAACTGTGAACAACTAGTATCATCCATTCAGATTAGACCCCCGTTGCGACCCAAAAATAAAGTGCTGCTTGCTCGAGGCCATGTGCAACCCTTGCAGCAAGTGGCACGAATCCAAGCCACAGAGAAGGCGTCAGTTGTTTGCGGATTTTCTATATGATATGACCCATCGATTGTCGTGGTAAACCATCAACTACAGTGGCTAATGATGGCTTTAATGATAGGGAATTAATGACAATTGATTAAATACCATGAAAGGGAATTCACTGGGGGACAATTAGCAGCAATCAATGGCTACTGACCATGATTAAACCATCATAAAACCATGACTTAAGAGTCATAGAGTCGTCATTCATTAACTTTCACTAGGTATGTTGGTTGATCGACAAATATTTTCAGGATGGTGTATAATCATCGACCAGATGAGTACATCATAGACCAGAAGTACTAAATGTATTGTATGTTGTTTGTTGTTTTGCACACATGTCACATAGTTACAGTATATAACATTACGCATAATTTGCTTTTGTTTTCCTCGCTGTATAGATGTACGTTTGCGTATGATTGTTTTCCAAACTAATACCTACATATATACATTCATTAGGATTTAGATTCTTGTTTACCATATATCCATCGCCAAATATACATTTGCGTTTATTAATAACGCCTACATATACCGAAATACATCCAAATGCCAATATGTATATATTCCTGTATATATCTATATACAAATGCAGTCATCTGGATATATACTGTACATCAAGTTTTGATATATATATATATTTATTTATTTATATATTTATATTTAAGAATACACAACCTGAATATGCATTCAAACACATAAGTGCATATGTAATATCATGCTTTCATTTATTGAATTTTGTTTTTGTTTAGATTTTAGCACAAACAAATGCTCAAATATGTTTTCAACCAATATTCATACACTTAAGATTCTATGCATTGGTTGAATATTGGTCGAACATATATTGCCCCAAGTTGCACACTATTCAACCAATAATGTCGTATTCAACCAATATTCAACTGTCATTCATTCGAGGATCATGGTTACGCTAAAAACTACTGTTAAACATGATATTAAACGAATTAAGCATGATATTAGATATTCATTAAATTTCATTAAACTGAACTATAATTCCAATACCCAAAAAACTGAAAGACTATTATATTTCTATAAACTGTTAGATTCCATTGCATTCCAAATCATATTCCAACATATTCATTCAAGATGATTCTATTTACCATTGATTCTAGATGTGATTTTTTTGACCAATATATTGATTAAGATTTAACCCCTAAGGTTATTAGATATATTTCAACAAACCATAGATTGATTCATTGATTCATTTTTATCTACTTATATAGATAAATATGTTCAACCAATAAGCCTACTTTATTTATTGATCTACTTTTCAATTATTCATCTGTTTTATATCTACTTTGTATTCAACCAATATGCTCACAACTTTAAGATTGTATACAAGTTTATAATTTCATATGTGTATTCATCAAAACCTGGCTATGCATATGTAAGATAACCATATGTAATACATATATATATATACATATTAGATATATATACATATTAGTTTATACCACTATAGTTAATCAATGGTTTGTGAGTAGTAATAGCCAATTATTAATGATAGCTATAAGGTAACCACCAGCTAGTTAACAATAGTTGGAAGAACGGTAATCATCAACTCATATTTCTATTTATTTACGTATACATATAAACTCATATATATATATAACAGGTATATTCATATAACAAGATATTCATATAACACGTATATTTAGATCAACATATATATATATATAACAAGTATTATATACATATACCATCATTGACTATTGTTTTCCCTATAGTTTGTTGGTTTTTATCCACCATGAAATTGGTTGGTTAACTGCTTGACCCAGCTCGCCATAAATAGCTGGTATATCCACCACTATTGTTGGTTGTTATCCCTTATGATTAAATATTAACCAGCTAGTTAAACCATTAGTTGGTTGATATGGATCATATACCAGCTAGTTAGCCATTAACCAGCTATTATTCACCATTGGTTGGTTGGTTAACATTGACCCATAGCCATAGCCATATATATAGCTGGTATATCCCCTATCATTGTTGCTTATTATCCCCAATTATTAACCATTAACCAGCTACTATTAACCAGCCAGGTTGGTTGGTTAACATTGACACCATTGGTTGGTTGGTTAACTGCTTGACCCAGCTCGCCATATATAGCTGGTATATCCACCACTATTGCTGGTTGTTATAGCTGGTGATGCTGGTGAAGTGCTTGACCCAGCTCGCCATAGCCATATAACTGGCGATGCTACGCCCTACGGGACCCGGGGCTTCGGAGGCCTTCGCTGCGATTTTGCACGACGGCTCCGTGGTCAGCTGGGGCGACGAGCTGCGGGGCGGCGATGCCAGCGCGGTTTCGAGCCAGCTGCAGCAGGCGACAACGTGTTGGGTGGTCAACGGGTGGCCCCAAGCCATGGTTGATGTGGATGGTAATGATATATAATGATGGTTGATAATCCAGCTTTAACAACATTATAGGCTGGATTTTTTGGATCATAAGCAACATACAAGGTGGGCTCCCCTCTGGTTATAAGTTGATTAAGCTATATAACAAGCTAGTTATATCTACCATTTGCCTGGTAGTTACCCTAGTTATGTTCGCCAACTTAGCTGAGGATTCGGGGCCCACCTGATATGTAATGATGGTTGATACTTGGTTGATAAGCTGGCTTAACGCTGGTGAATGATGGTTGATAAGCTGTTGAATGATGGTAACGGACGGTTGATACTTGGTTGATAAGCTGGATTAACGCTGGTGAATGATGGTTGATAAGCTGTTGAATGATGGTTTAACAGATGAGCATAGCCAGAAATACAGTGGAAAATCATGGCTGGTACATGATTAGTTGACAGTTGATTGATGGTATGTGAATGACCTAGTGGCTAATGATGTTTCATGATGGGTTAACAGATGTTTTAATGATGGTGAATGTGGTGGTTTAGTGATGGTTAGCTGATGTTTAGTGGATGGGGAGCAGTGGCTAGTTTCATGGCTCATACCAGTGCATCCCTGCTCGTAAAGCCATAGTTTTGTTGAAGGCACATAATAGGATTTGATATTGGTTTGATGAAGGCTTGTTTTGGTCAAGTAAGAATGAAGATTAAGAATTTTCGATCCGCGAAGAATGTGTACAATATAGTGATTGTTTCCACTTTGATGCTGAGTAGTGGAGTGCGATGATCAATAGCAGCTATTTGGAATTTGTGGTGGCTAATGGTAATGTTTGCTAATCCATGTGTAATGTGAGATCCAGAACATTCATCAACCATGCATTAGCCATCATTTGAGGCAGTAGTATACAATTGTTTAAGCATTATTCAAATTTTAATTCATCACTGCTCACCACTAAAGTAGCCATCATCAAAGCCATTAATAAACAATCAGTTTACCAATAATAAGCCATTATCGAACATCATTTGATTAATCATCATCAACCATCATTTTTAAACCATCATTAGTATTTTACTATATTTACCATTTCTAAGCCATCTCTATCTAGAGCCATTCATCAGGTACATCAAATATAGCTATTCTTAACCAAGATCATAAACTATCCATTAACCATCAATTAACCATCAAACTATAGCAAACTCATCAAACGGTTAAACACAACCATGGTTATTCACCATCTACCTACAACCATTCTCAACCAATTAAAGATCCATTAACCCACTACTTTCGGTTTTGGTGGTACCACTATTAACCATCAAATTAGCTGGTTGGTTATTATCCCCCATTAGCTGGTTGGTGCATCTTGACCCAGAGCCAAATCACTAACCAACCATTAACCAGCTATTAGTTCATAAATCCCACAAAAAAGTGAACCCCCTATTTCTTTATCCATTCACCAGCAAAATTGACCATAAACCACCTAGCTTATCATCCCTTATAGCCATATATAGCTGGTATATCCCCAGCTTATAAACCATCAACCAGCTATTAGTTAACAAATCCCCTATAATCTGGTATATCCCTTGTTGTTGTTGCTTAGTATCCCTTACTATAAGCCATTAACCACCAACCATTAACCATCATTATTGTTAATCATTAGTATTATTAAGCATCAGTATTAACATGTATTAACCATCATTATTAACCATAAACCATGAGCGATATATTATTTTTATATATAGCGAGTTATAGACCATTATTATCCCTATTATATCATTAGTAGTATTAATATATCCCTATTATAAACCATTAGCCACCAATCATGAACCATGAACCATGATATAGTTGGTATATCCCTATCATTAGCATTAACCATCATTATAAATCATTAACAATTAACAGCATCATTATTAACCATCAATATTAGCCATTAACCCTGCCAGTTCACCTCCAGCATCGCTTCCAGGTGGTCTCCGTCCAAGCCTCCGCGGGCGCCTTCGCGGCTTTGCTCCGCGACGGCTCCGTGGTCGCCTGGGGCGACCCGGCCGCGGGCGGCGCCGGGGCGGGGGCGGAGCTGAGGGACGTGCAGCACCTGCAGGCGGCGCAGGGGCTGGTGCCGGGGGCACCCCAGGGGTTGGTGGGGGTTAGTAGTGGTGGTTAACCATGAAGTAACCACTTGATGGTGGTTGATAGGGGTCACTTGGTGGTTGGTGGGTTTTTGGTGGGTCGTTTGTGGTTGATTGGTGGTTGATTGGGATTGAATGATTCCATACTATTCCTAGTTGATTGTAAATTGTGGTCAAGGAACAGTGGTTAATAGTCACAATAATAATCATCAGGAGTCATTCAGTTCTTAGTGGTTACCAAGCATGATTCATGTCGGTTATGTTCCTGGTTGCAATGAGTACATGTACGTACATATTTGATGATGTTTATTGATGGTTGATAATGGCTTCAATGATGGGAACGTGTCGAATAGTGGGTCATAACTTGTTGTTTGGGGGTGGTTGATTCATTGATGGTGGATAGGAACTATTCATAACACTGGTGGATGATGGTTGATGATAATTGACGTTATATTTGATAATAGTCTAATGCAGGCTAATCAATGATGTTTACATCATGTTTCCTGTTGCAAGTGGTCACCATGAACGGTCGCAGAGAAACCATTTTCACCAGGAGACCACCGTTTGTTGAGGGGTGGGTGATGTATGCGTCGAGTCCAATTCTTGAAGCTTTCATCAGCGCTGGCAAAACACATTCAAACAAGGGAATAAACTTTGAAAAACAAACACGAGCAGCTCAGTGTGTTTTGCGTAGTTGGTGGTCCTATTCATTTTTTTTTTTCCCGGGATGATTGGTTGGTTGATTGATATTTTTCAGGGCGGTTCAAAGTACCCACCAGTTAACAAGACCGAACTTGGATGTATCTCACGGAGTAACATGTTTCAATGAAGTCTAGAAACGTAAGACATAATCGGCGTTCCATTGGGATTCATATCAAAAACCTTTTGCGTTTAGATGTGTTTGCACATGTCCATGGTTCTTTCCCCCCATACTAAATAAGATAGTTGATGTGACTAAACCCTTCAAAAACCATAAAGATTTACCAAATAATACGGCGTTCCATTGGTCAAAAAAGTTGAGGTGACTTTTGGGGGTAGTTGATGTGCGGAGTTCCATGCGGAAGAACATGCGTAAGCAAAGTTGAGGTGACTTTATGCGTTGTCAGTAGTCAGTTGCTGATGATCTTCGTCTGCATATTTTGAAATCCCTGGTGCGCACGATTCCTTGCAGGCCACATGCGCGGCCTTCGCTGCAATACGCAGCGATGGTTCAGTTGTGACCTGGGGAGACGAGAGACGTGGTGGTGACAGTTGCTGTTCTGCATTGGGCCAGGGGGTGGGAGGTGCTTGCCTGTTTTGTTTATGGTTACGAAATCACCTCTCGTGATCGTGGCACACCATTGGGATAGTGCTTAGCTCCTGGTGTTAGTTGTTATTAGTCGAATTGGTGCTTTCTCAAATGGGGGACTCGGGGACCCCCAAAATAGATGGTTTAATTATTCGATTACTGTAAATTGTTAATTAATTGACTGATTAAGGGGTACCCTCATTGGAAGAAACCACTAAATGAATCCTTAATGACTAACAACAGTGACAGTGGTGAATGATGATTCATGATAGTTTGTTCATGGTTGTTAAAGCAAAATGATTCTGCATGATTGGTGCTGGAGAAGCGTTAGTGGCTGAAAGTCGTTGTGTTCGACAAATGCTCGATGTGGAACTCTTGTTTGCGCCAAGCAATCCTGTTTATTGTAGTTTTGTTCGGGCTTAGCCAGGAATGTTGCAAACATTGGGCATTCTGGCCTGCTTGGCGCCAACTAAGGGCTTGGTTGCTGAAGGTTTAGATTAGTTTTTGCTTGGTTGGTTGGTTGGTTGGTTGATTTTGGAACCTTACCCTGGTCTTTGAGCGTCAATCCGATGAGCAGTGGTACTGGTCCTTGCTGATCAATGCTGGTTGACGAATGGTGAATATTGACGCATCAATATTGTTGGGGTTCGGGCTGAAAAGTGGCTAAGATTGATGTTGATAAAGTTTGGTCAGTGTTGATACATAATGCGGATTAACATTTCATACATCTCTGACATCAAGAACATCAATGCCACAGCTTCGTAGCCTGTGAAAGATATGACAATGATGCAGAGCAATGGTTCCTCCTCCAAGGAGGGCAGATGCTTAAGCAACTTCCATTGATTAATTAACCTAATTGATGGAATAGCTGTTCAGCAACCATTGTTGATGAGCTGACAATAGCGGAGGTGCGGGTTAGGCTGCTTTTGGAAACCAGTTGGTGAATTCACTGCACAACTATGATGAACCATCAAGTATTTGGTCAACAGTGACGAAGACTATTTTTGATATGTTTTAACAGGAAATTATGCAGCATTGTTGGTAGTCGGTGTTTGTCCGAATTAGTTTGCTTATTAGGCATTGCTGACTACGTGCTCCCTCATAGCTGATTGCATCAAGTGTAGTATGATGTCAGATTCTTATCATTGGCGTGTCCAAAACCTACCATCTTTGAAGTCTCGGTTCTGGGCGTGTCCTACAACAGTCGGGTGTTGTCCAGAATAACCCACATTGGCCGCGTACACTGCACACACGGAACTTGTTTTGGAGGAAGCACACTGGGCATCGAACACATCTCGAGTTCTGCCGCCTGGCCAATGGAACAATATCATCCGTTTGACGGGTTATTCAGGTATGTGATGTGATAATGCCAGTACACGATGCATCATGATGGTACCTTCATTCCAAGTTATGTTTGTTTTAGGGAAACTAACCGCGTCTTTGGGTTTGCAATCGTTTACAAAGATATCAGATATCCATGTGATGTTTTGTCTCACAATGAGTGCCACTTTTCAGTCTGTAGTGCCACGCTTTTCATGCCAAGGTTCTTCGATTCAACAGCACTTGCATGATGTGCTTTGGTGGCATTACCACCAGTTGGTGGTTTTAATTGTGTGCCATTTTCCTGAATATTTGGGATGATTTGGTGATTGACAAGCACATCTTCAAGATGGGTTATAACCACCAGCCGATTTGGTTTCGCCATCCTCGGAAGCATAAGACGTTTGGCAAATGTGGAGTGCGCATAGCCATGATCAAAACGCGAACCAAGTACAAGCTTTCAGAAATCATGAGCTATCCAAGTATGTTTCACCAAGTATGACAACGTAGTGGTTTGTCGGGTTTGTTGCCCCAAACCTTTAGCTGAACCAAATCTCTTGACCACGAACGGTTGGTGTAACCACTGGTTATCCAACTGCTTCAAGCTTGGAGCCCACAGTTCACAGCCATGGGTCCTTCTGGGGGAGCGACCGGTTGGTCAATGATGACCATGGGCTACGGTTGATGAGGTCGATGATGGTTGGAGATGGCCGATGATGGTTGATGATGGTTGATGATCATATGGTTGCAAAGTTGGAGGATTATTGCTTGGTGATGGATGATGTTAATTAGTGCATTTGCTACACACTAATAGGGTGGTTTCTCAAAATAGAGGAACCCAAAGATGGATGGTTTATACTACTATTTAAGAATGATTCTGTAATAGTGAATGATTGGGCTACCCCCCATTTTAAGAAACCACCATCTGTATCCATATGGGTGTTTCTCAAAATAGGGGTACCCCTAAATCATCCATTACTAGTCATTTATAGTAATAACCAACCATTTTTTGGGGCTCCCTATTTTGAGAAACCACCATATGTCTATTCATGATTAAAGGCTGTTGTTGATGGATTCGGCGTCAACATCATGGCACTGTGACGCAGCTGCAAGGTTCCTCAAAGTCTTCAAAACCTGTTGGTGGCTGTTACGAGGGTCAGTCAACGGGAGATACATCCATACTTGGCGGGGCTTAAAAACAAATAAGTGTAAGTAAGAACTGCTACTTTTCCAATTCCTCCGGCAGCAGCGAATTTGTTTGCTATTACTGAGTTACTTGGCACCAACTTGAAATCGCTACTTTCTGTCGGTTCTGGAGAATGGAGAAAGATTTTGAAAGGGCATTACATTCCTGAAAGAATCGATGAGGCTTTGCGCGTCGTCGCGCAGGGCACCACATTTCACTTGAACTCAAGCGACTTGAGCGGAAAGACGCGCTCGCAATGAAGATGGCTTGGCGCCGCTAATCCTGCTCGTGGACGCGGTGCAATTCCTTTACTGGAAGTCAGGAAGGTCTTTAGCATTCACTCATTCTGAGTATCAAGCAAAAGAAATCAGGCCAAAAGACGCATGGATTGTAGAAACTTACAAGTTGTCACAATTTGTTTGCAGTTGCTCAAGCGCGGCTTTGGAAACATCGGCATTTCACAAAGGCGCAGCTTACAAGTGCATTGGCACCAACACACGTTCTGTTTGCGCAGCCTCCTATGCCTGCAGAAAGCTTTGTGTTTGACAGCGGCACTTCAATCAGGCCTTGTTATTATCCAAATCCATTTGCAGGGTACCCTTCCGGATGCTTCAATTGTTTTGCGTCAAAATTCATGATTGGAGAGCCAAAATTTGAGTACAAAGTAGACATCAAAGATTTGAAGGGAAAAACGATGCCGTTTGTTCGGACATTTGTAGATTTGGGACTTCAAGAGTTCCTGTTCCTACAATCAACTCCCAATATTCAAACCACCAATGACCAGTTTTGGAACCACCATCAACCAGCTTGCCAACCGTCGTGGACCACCAGAATATTCACCTTGCTTAGCCGTTGGAAACCCCAACCAACCAACCAACCAACAAACAAACAAACAAACTAACTAACGAACTATTCACAACCATGAACTTAGGGACCAGGTAAGGTTGTCATAATCATTTTCCATGATGAACCATTCCAACCTGCACTTGCAACCAAATTGGTCAACAACGGTCAATCTTTTTTCATACACCATCATAACATCATTTTCCATCGACCACCATACCAGGCTGGTGGTTTCTTAAGATACGAGTACCCCAGAAATTGTTCGCTTAATACTATACAATCCCACTATCGGATGATTTAGGGGCACCCCTATTTTGAGGAACCACCTTATCGTTATGTATGTCTATCATACTGGGTAGCTACCCTAGTGAACTGGCCTAAGTTCACTAGTTGAGGGGATACCACTCTGGTTTTTCATTGTTCATTAGCCATTTTTCATCAACCAACATTTCATGAACCAGTTTGGTAAGATTAACAAGACCATTTTCCATTGCTGACCACCGCACCAAACTGATGGTTTTTTGAAATAGGGGCACCCACAAATCATCCAATGGTAATTATTCATAGCCATAAACCAACCATTTTGAGGGGTTCAATATTTTGAGAAACCATTCATTATCCCTTGTTGACCACACGATTCTGGCTAATGCACCATAATTGATGGAAAATAATATAACACAATGGAAATGCATGCACCAGCAGAATGGTTCATTAGTCACAGTTCAACAATCCTTGGGCCCCATTATTGTTGTTGGTCCCTGACCATGACAAGTGGTTATAACCACAATTGAACCACCATATTCGGTACTTATGGTTCATTCAGGACCTTTATTCAGTGGTTATGGTTCGTCCACCACTAGAAGCTATCATCCTAATAAGCCCCTAGTTTAACCTTGACTGGTAGTTATAATCGAATTTATTCGATTTAAAACATAATTTATTCGAACAAAAATATCCGAAAAAATCGAAAAAGAAAAAAAAAAAAAACATAGGTGCTTATCAAACCATCCACCCAGGTGCTGGAGATCCAATGCACCAGCGGTGCTTTCGCAGCTTTGCGCAGCGATGGGCGCGTCTACCCCTGGGGCGACGCCGCGCGCGGCGGCGACTGCAGCTGCTTGGCATCGCCACAGCCATGGGAACCTCCAGGGGATCATGGCATCGAAAGCTCCCATTGGTACAAGTTATAGGTCACTAGTGTAGCTACCACAAGGGGAACTACCATGTAAATTGGGGTACCAGATGAATTAGTGTAACCAGCATATATGCTGATTAGTAACTATAGTATGAGTTGGGATTGTTACCAATTAAATCAACAATTTTAATCAAACCAAAACTTATTGAGGACATGAATAAGCAAAATGCCCCCCTAGGCAGTTTCTCATTATTGTATGATGGGAGGAGTCTGATGTTGAGTATTTTTTGTTGTGGTAATCGTTTTGAATTACCACAAGGACAAACCCACGTATTTGTTTGATACCAGCTATTCTGATGTTGTTTGATCATGTTGTTGAATCATGTTGAATCCGGCTCTCTCAAAGCTATATAGGTTTAACTGTACATTTTCACCTTTCTGCGGTTGGCAAGAGCTGTTCATTCTCACGGGGGTGACGATGGATACAACTAAGTGCACTGGCTGATGCACAAAGTGCAATGGTTGATCCATGGTTGCTAGAAAGTGCCAACAACCAGAAGTAAGCAACAACAATATGCAATGATGATCATTTGGACCAAGTGAAAGTTTGGGGCATCAAGAAATTGAGGAAATCTCCCATCCGAACTGGTACCCAAATCTCCAGTGCCCTGCAGCTACCAATGATTTTCGTTTCCCCTGCTTTGAATATGGCTATGGGTATCCAAAAAAAGGTATCCCAACTGGCGGCTGCGCAAATGTGGGCCTAGCCGCAAGCCACGTCACATGAGACATCATCACAGATGATACTTTGTTGCAACCAAGGATTGCCCAAACGTTTGTCATAGATTGCTCAGTGCAGATGATTCAACTGGGGACTAGGCAGAAGCAAACTACAAAAAAACTGCAAGCCTTGCATTTTTTAGTGTGACCCAGGCATTGAACCGAGATACCTTGCAGCACTGGGATGAATCCTCAATCCTGGTGGATTATATACTGAGAGATGATGATACTGATACTTGTTTGTCATTTGCCCCCGCTCACAGCATCAGGTTCTGTACATAGTCAACTTTGTCGCTCGGCTGCTGACCGGACGGGTGGTTGAAGGGGTAGTTAGTTCGCTGCAGATAATGGTGTCAATGTGATATACATGCACAACTGCGTGATTGACTCTTTGCTGACCTGATATGGCATACGTAGTTCGCAACACAGGTTGAACGTTTGATAGGCATTAAACTTTGCAGATAGACAAATTGGTCGAATGATGACGAAGAGCACAACATACTCCTCTTTCAAATGATATACTCTGTCTCAGCTCCCATCCTCTACCCTCCTAGTGCATCCATTGTAATCACAACTGGCTATGGAACAACAGCTAAAGTCCGTATTGCCAATCATCAATATCCTGTCGTCCCTTGATCAGTAATTATTCAGTATCCGGATAGTTATTCATGATGATTTGTTATTAATGACCATGAACCACTCAAACCAGTATCACTTAAGCATTCTTAGGCAATTGAATGTTCTGTCCTTACTTCGTACCCAGACATAAACGAGGTTAACCGGTATTAACATGTTTTGATCATTGCCAACCTTCCTGTATCAACTCCATATATTGACAATACCATCATCGGTTGACTATTCGTCAGAGCTTCACCAGCCATGAACATCGTTCAAATATGATTCATGATCATCTATGCTGTAGAAGGATAAACATGTAAAGCTGTATGATTATAAACGTGTAAAGCTGTACAACCGTCACAAATTTCACTGCACAAAAAGCTTTGTAAGGATTAATTAACTAACTATGATTGACCACAATCATCTTAAAACATATGTTGAAACCATATTGCAAACCATATGCAAGATATTGCAAGATTATAATAGATCTATATGCACATATAGTTGACCATATATCACCCTTTTCACATTTATACATGAAAAATAATCACATGTATATTTATATGATATACGGTATACTTATCATTGCATATATTTAATTTAACCATGTTAAATATAAATTAATATACTATATTGTTTAATTTAACCATTAATTTATATTCAAATTACATTATTGCAATAAAGATTGCCATTCTGCCCATGTACAATGGCGCACAGCCGGGCTTTCCGGGTGCCCCAGGCGACGTGCGTCACATCCAAGCCTCGCTGGGCGCCTTCGCCGCCATCTGCGGCGACGGCCGCGTGGTCTCCTGGGGTGACCAAGTGCGCGGCGGCGACAGCAACCAGGCGCAGCTTCGGCGGTGAAGCAACGGTACTGCCATGATGGCAATGACGGATAGTAGTTAGTAGTGGTTAATGCTCAGGAATATGCTGGTGAACTAGCTGGTTAACTAGCTGGTTAACTAGCTGGTTAACTAGCTGGTTAATGGTTGAGAATAAGGGATGATAAGCAACAGGGGATAGTCATTAGTGGTTAACGGTCAGGAATATGCTAAGTCAATGATGAAGCATTAGGCAGTGACTCGTGATATGGTTAGTGGTTAGTAGCAAGATTTTAGAAGGGTTAGCAAGCTTACCATGCTAATACAGGTTAGTGGTTAGCTAGTGGTTAGCAATATGATTAGTAATATGGTTAGTGGAAACAACTTATGTTTGTGTCATGATTTGAAGTTTGCAGTATACTGACGAGGGTTGTTGGATGTTTGATTTTGGGCTTAGTCACCAGCAATTGTTGGATAAGCAACAATGTTCATGGTTAACTGATGGCCACCACCGATAAACAACCACCAATAAGCCACCACCAATAAGGCGCCAATAAGCCACCACCAATAGGCCACCACCAATAAACCACCACCACCACCACCACCACTACCACCACCACCACCACCACCACCACCACCACCACCACAACTACCACCACAACAACAATAACAACAACAACAACAACAGCAACAACAACAACAACAACAACAACAACAACACCACCACCAACAACAACAACAACAACAACAACAACAACAACAACAACAACAACAACAACAACAACAACAACAACAACGACAACGACAACAACAACAACAACAACAACAACAACAACAATCAGAGCCCACAATACTGTTTGACAACGTAGAACAATGTCCAACAATAATCCTAACCTTGGTGGTTAGTTCATGGCTAGTTCATGGTCAATCATGTGGAATAATTAATATGAAGAAATTGGGGAAATCATGGCCAATGACAGGAGGTGATAGTGCATCAATAGTGCACAATTGTTGCACTGATACCATGTTCAAATTGTCCTGGTCAAATTAGGCATCAACCAATTCATCAATCAGTTCACAGTGGAACAATCGGTCATTTGCAATTGGAAACCAATTCAAATAGTTGTCAACTATGGTTCATAGCAGGGATAACAAACAACAATGAGAGGGAATATTACGGTCAGTTAATGAATGTTAAATTTGTTATTAAATGTTCCTTACATTGTGGTACAGTATCGGTTAATTTTCTCTTGACTGCTGTCTCTCTCCCTCTCTTTCGCTTCTTCTCATGCGGTTTGCCTATGCCCATTGGCTGCAAGTGTGGCCGGCATTGTACTACGGTGGCACTGGTTTAATATCAATGCCATCCGTGCAATGGATTCGCATGTCATCTTGTAACCATTCTGAAGTAGATAGAATATGAAATTGGACCATCCCCAGCAGGTAAATGATCCTGAAGTATATCTTATCTACACCAGGATGGATTATATTATATTTGGATGTTTTTTTCATATATGGTATATATATATATGATTCAACATGAGATCGTTGCCAGAGACACAGAGTCATGGGTGCCGGAAAGTTGCTGGTTGACGACTGATGATGTTTTATTGCGAAGCAATGTTTGACGACTGTCAACATATTGATAAAATTCGCCATTGCTAAACTATTTTATTTTGCTGATTTAATGCTAATATCAATGTTTGTGTTGCTGGTTGCATCAGCCCCACATCCGCTACCCAGCGTCCAAACTGCGATGAGAGACATATGCAGGTACATAGTCCACCAAGAGGAATGACCAACAATCAAGCAAAATCCCACCGCAATCAACCAACCATAATCATCCAACCATACAATCAACCCATATCATCCAACATACAAGCCACCAGTATCCATTTTCCAACATTAATCATCCAACCATATAGTCAACCAACCATACAATCAACCAATCATATTATTCAACCAATATCCTTTATCCTAACACCCGCTGCTGCAGCCAAGCAGATCAATCACCAACCCACCATCCATCGACGCCAGGTGCAATCACAGCTGCAGGACGTGCAACAGATTCAGGTCCACGCCATGGTGGCATCGTTCACAGGGCAGTGGGTTGGAGTAGGGCCAAGTTGCGGCGAAGCACGGAGATATGGAGGATTATCATGGTTTATAATGAGGAAACTATGGGATTTTCCATGGTTTACGCCTATGGTCAATAGTGGTTTATAATCAGGAATTCTGTGGATTCTATAGGGAAACCATGGGATTTTCTATGGTTAATAGTAGTTTTATGAGGGATTATCATGGGTAGCCACTCGACTTTGATGTCAAACGAGCTGAAGCCTTTTGTGGATCCACTCAAGTGGGTCCCAGAACTGGAGAGGTTCTGGCTGCATTGCTGAAGGTGGGCGCTTTAATGGATATTTTTTGCAAGAATCCCGCGGCAGACTCAATCGTTCACGCAAAAACTTTGAGTTCCGCTGATGCTCTGGTTGACGAAAAAAGTCAGAAGACAGAGTATCACATTGCTTTGGCCCTTTTCCAGCACTTGTCAGGGTTCAGAGATGATCGAAGAGGAAGATGTCCGAAGCTTCGCCGAGAAGATTAAAGAAATGAAGGTTGGACACCCTGAAGTCCTTACAAGCGCGATGAATAGGGAAGCTCAAGAGCTTACCACATCTTTGGCGAACACTCAAAACCGTTTTGGTACTTTGAATGCGTTGCACAAATCAAACAATCCTCTTGAACTCATAAGAAACAATGCAGACAGGTACCGCATTTTGAACTTGGACACGCGCCTGGTCAAGGAATTTTCTGAGGAGGAACCTCGAGTGGGCCCCCTGGAAGCCAGATTTTTTAATGCCGTTTCTTACTTCTGTCTTGCAGGGTCGTTTTGCGTAAGTTTTCAAACCCCGCGTCCGCGAGAAGCCAGGGCAGGCATGTTGAACGAGCTGCTGCCTCTATTGCCGCTGCGCCGCGTTTTGTATCGTTTTTGATAAAGGAGTTAATCACCAACAATAATGGGTAAACAACTACTATGTAATGTTGATTTCTCAATGTTTTGTGATTCTTATTGTGATTGATAGTGGATTCTGACCAACAATTATAGGGGATATGATATACCAATTATACATGTTTATAAGTAAAAACAAGAAAACAATAGGGTGGCTTCTTCAAATTTGCGCCCCCAAATTTTGGGTGGTTTATTACTTCATTTGGATGATGTGGGGTTACCCCCATTCTAAGAAACCACCATAGTTGTTACATCACGATTAGTGTTTGAACCAGCAAGCAGGGATAAACCGGGGTTGAATGGCTAATATTTGCTCAAATGCTCACCTGTGAAATGTGAGAAAGTCAACACTGCAAATGCGAAAATGATTGCATTAGCCGACTATGTGGGCCAAGCTGAGTGCAAAGGATTTGGCCTGTGTGGGATTGCTCGGAGGGTTTATGATCAATGATAGCCAGCAATAACAATCCAGGTTAATGAATGACCCTGACAGGAACATGTGAGCTATGAAACATTTTCAGCCACATAGATTCGTTCCAGTACCACTCCTAATATTGGCATAACAGTCATCACTAATAATGTGCAAGCATTTGCATGTATAACACAATTGTTACTTGTGAGGAAGCTATTTAAAGTTGGTTAGTTATGTCCACCACCGTTTTGTTGGTGGTTTCTCAAATCATAGGGGCACCCTCAGCAATCATCCGCTATTGACCATTGATATTCTACAATAAACCAACCATTATAGTTGGTCCATCCCCCATGATTGCCTATCATTCCCTTGTCCATCACCACGGTCAACCATTTTTTCGGAAAACGGAAAGGTTTCACCAACCATAACTTCGAACAAAATATAACTAACGATGATTAACTTTGAATTTTCACCAGCCATAAATTTGAAGTAAATGGTGGTTTCTCACAATTCGGGTACCCCCAAATCATCCCCTATAAATTTTTATTTCTTTATAACCCAACCTTTTTTGGGGTCCCCCATGGCTTGAGAACCCTCCAAATTATTCGTTTCTCAGAATAGGGGTCCCCCAAAATAGTTGGTTTAATATTATAAGTGGTCAACATTGGATGATTTGGGGGTACCCCTATGACTTGAGAAACCTCCAAATATAGACAACCACCACACCAACCATAAGCCCGGGGGTGAACCTCACCTCGCCACAGGCCTCGGGAGCTGCCTTTGCCGCTCTGCGTGGAGATGGCAAGGTGAGCACATCGGCGGCTGGTGACCAGTATCGTGAAACAGATGATGGGGTGGCTACGGGTCAATATTAATTAACCAAGGATAGGGAAGCTGTTTATTAACTAACCAATAATCTGATTAAATAACAGTTAATGACATAGCCACCATTTATTAACTAACCAATGGTGATTGGGAAACTGTTGTTAAACAGATGATAGATATTAACTAACCAATAATGGTGGTTTTTAGCCAACCAATAATAGGGAAAACCATGGTTATAATAGGGGAACCAGGGGTACAGGGTTTTGACCCATAGCCAGGTGACTGATGAAGGGTTACCCCTCTGGTTATGGCTGGAAGATCCCCATATTTTATAGAGAAACCCTGACAAACCATCAACAATTGGTTGATTTTCCATTGCTATGTTAGATCACCGCAGGGTAGATATTGTAAATGAGTAATGGTTGATGGCTAATTACTGATGATTGATGATTAGTGGTTGCTGGCTAGTGGTCAATGATTCATGGTTGATGGTTGATGACTGATGGTTAAAGTGACTGGATATGGTTCAATGATATGTAGTGGTTCATTATCAATCATTTTCAGAAACTGATTCATGCTTGATGATCGGATGTTATGTTTGTTTTAGATACTGTTATGTATATAATGATAAATTGTTGAAATGCTGGGATATTCTCATGGTTCTTAATTATGTCCTAAGACTTGAGTAGTTGAGTACTAACCATTACTCACTCATCAAGTAACCATCACCTATAATCACAACTACCCATCAACTGATCATTAAAACCATCCGTTTGCCACCCCTCAACAGCACCATAACCACCCCTTAACGACCCCCTGGTCCCGACCCCTTCACCACCGGTGCCTCCAGGTGGTCACCTGGGGCGACACCGCGCGCGGGGGCGACTCCTCGTTGGTGAAGGAGCGCCTGGTGAAGGTCCAGCAGATCCAGGCGCGATAAGACGGTGGTTGCGCCGCACCAAGGGGCGGTTGAGGGGTGGTTAACCTGGGGGTTAAGGCTTGGTTAAGGGTTGGCAAAGGGTTGGCAAACTAAGTTTGCATTTTTTCTGATCAATTGATCAGTAATTAGTTTGTGGATAGGTGATGGTGATTTGATGATTGATCAGTGGTTCGTTGATGATCATGTTTTTCCTAGCATTGACAAGTGGTCGGCTGATTGACAATCATGTTTTTTTTTAGCAGGGTTAAAACCACAAACTAGGGATGATGAATGCATAGATAATGGTGATTTCTACATGTCATCATCAGGATTAATTCATTACTATTGGTTCTGAAAACTAGCACACTAAGTGACCATTAGGTAACCCATATTCGCCATTGAGAAAACACTATTGACCACTAACAGTCAATAGTATATTAAGCATGAACCAGCCATGATGAACAATTCACCAACAATTTCTAAGTGTCACTTGTGTACCGTGAATTAAAACCCGTCAGTTATCCATCCTAAGTCAATAAATTGACTGTCAAGCAACCATGATTAATTAAGCATCACATCACTATCACTTGGCTATGATGAACCAATCGAAAAGACATCATCAACCCATCCTTCTTCATCAGCCATTCGCAACCATGATTCACCATCAAACCATCAGTGAATCTTTGGTTAACTATCACCATCAACTAACCATAACTCAACCATTGATAACTCGTTGCTTAACCAACATTTTCACCATCAACCAGTCACCGACCAGTTGCTTCCAGTCAACTCATCATCATGAACCAACAGTTAACCCCTAGCTAACCATTGTCATCCTTTACTAACCATCCATCCACATCTATAGCCTATAAACCATCATTGTTCACTAACCCTCAGTTCACCATTTAACCCTTGGTTAGCCCATAGTCAACCACTATCAAACATCATTCTTCACCATTAACTCTCAATTAACCACTAGATCACCATCAAATCTCCATGGGTTAACCATCATGAACCATCCATTATTCACAGCCCTTGACCGCAACTTCACAACAACAAAAAGTGGTTACCTTCCAATCAGATCATCGTATTCATCTCACTTAACAACCAAGCATGAGTTCTTAGCCATCAGTGAATCCAAATTATTTGATGGCAGATCAAACCATCAGTGGTTAGCTATCAACTAATCATAAAATCGTGCTTCATGATTTCTGAGATCAAATTATTTGATGACTAGCCATCAATTTCATCACCTTCATGATTGGTTACTAATCACCACTGGTGGCTAAGCGCTGATGCTTTGCCATTTATATTCATTTATCATCACTGCTTTGATTAGTTCCTAACCACCAGATCAAACCATTGGGGCACCATCAGTGGTGGGACTCTAGTCATTAACCACCATCAACCAGTTCCACCAATTAACCAGCAATTAGTTAGTTATCACCCAGGTAACGTGCCATTAATCAGTTATTAAACCAGATCAGTTATTGGCACGGGCCCCGGATCCTCCACGGCTGGTAGCGCTCCGTCGCCGCGTTCGAAGGCCTCCACGTCGGCCTTCGCGGCGCTGCGGTCCGACGGCGTCCTGGTCTGCTGGGGCTCGCCCGACTGCGGCGGCGACTGCCGTCGCCCAGCGGTTTTTTGGGACGTGGGGACGTGGTTGACTAAGGGACTGCTGCGGGTTGTGATGGTTAGGTGGGGACTATAAGGGTTGTGGTTTGGTTAGGTGGGGACTGAGGGTTATGAGATGTGGTGGTTAGATGAGATGGTGCCAGCACTACTAAGGGTTAAATGTGAAGAACTGAGGTTAAGAATGGTTAGGAACGGTAAGTGGCAATCATAATCGCAATTGTCTAATTAATTGGTTAAGTGGATTACTAAGGGCTTGAATGGTTGGTGGTTAGGTGGGTGCCAGCTTCATCAAGTGGCAATTGTATTACCGTTGTTTATGGTTTTACTTGTTGAAATGTGATTGATTGTTTATTGATGGTGTGCAAATGTTCACACCCAACAACTGGTTAGAAATCATGGCTGCTCGAAGGTATTAGACCGGTGTTTTTCTACCACAAAAGAGCAACTCTGATCAGGGCAGCAGAAAACATGTTGCTATTTGATGAGCTTGAAGACAACACGTTGATTGACAGATGTATCAAGGCAACGGGAAGCCACATAACAATAGCGACCCAGAATGATAAGTCACATATAATCAGTAAACATGAGTATTGACTATCATTAGCTTCATGATTATGAAAATCTTGGTTCACCCCGTGGCTACCCTAGATATGACCAGGTGTCACAAAGATAAAGTTCTGAACTTGCGGCTACTTGGAAGATGGTCAGCTTCGCATAGTGACTTTGAGCCCAACCAATTTATATAGTGGCTACCAAAGGCAAAGCGACCCAAAAGAACAAATCGCGGGAAAGCGATCCCAAAATCATCCACAATTTGCAAATCTGTTAGGTGTGCCCAAACATTGTCGCAAATCTAGAGAAAAGGATCCCAAAATCATCCACAGTCCCAAAAACCACCTTATTAACCAGCTACAACTGCTAGTTACCCTAGTCATATTCACCCACAAACGATGCCAAAACCATCCACAGTCCCAAAAACCACCTTATTAACCAGCTACAACTGCTAGTTACCCTAGTCATATTCACCCACAAACGATGCCAAAACCATCCACAGTCCCAAAAACCACCTTATTAACCAGCTACAACTGCTAGTTACCCTAGTCATATTCACCCACAAACGATGCCAAAACCATCCACAGTCCCAAAAACCACCTTATTAACCAGCTATAACTGCTAGTGGCCCTAGTCATATTCACCCACAAACGATCCCAAAATCATCCACAGTCCCAAAAACCACCTTATTAACCAGCTATAACTGCTAGTGGCCCTAGTCATATTCACCCACAAACGATGCCAAAACCATCCACAGTCCCAAAAACCACCTTATTAACCAGCTATAACTGCTAGTGGCCCTAGTCATATTCACCCACAAACGATCCCAAAATCATCCACAGTCCCAAAAACCACCTTATTAACCAGCTATAACTGCTAGTGGCCCTAGTCATATTCACCCACAAACGATCCCAAAATCATCCACAGTCCCAAAAACCACCTTATTAACCAGCTATAACTGCTAGTGGCCCTAGTCATATTCACCCACAAACGATGCCAAAACCATCCACAGTCCCAAAAACCACCTTATTAACCAGCTATAACTGCTAGTGGCCCTAGTCATATTCACCCACAAACGATCCCAAAATCATCCACAGTCCCAAAAACCACCTTATTAACCAGCTATAACTGCTAGTGGCCCTAGTCATATTCACCCACAAACGATTCCAAAATCATCCACATTCCCAAAAACCACCTTATTAACCAGCTACAACTGCTATAGTTATCCTAGTCATATTCACCCACAAATGATCCCAAAACCATCCACAGTCCCAAAAAACCACCTTATTAACCAGCTACAACTGCTATAGTTACCCTAGTCATATTCACCCACAAATGATCCCAAAACCATCCACAGTCCCAAATCTACCAGGTGTAGCCACTTGGATGATCTGAATCGGACCAGCTTCGCCGTTCGACCAAGGCAATGCGGGGCCCAGTGACACCTTCGTCAGTGAATTCTGTGGCTGAAGGGCTGGTCCAGCTGCACAGCGCTTGGTATGTCATGGTGAGGCCCCGGTACTCAGCTAAGTTGGTTCATGACTAGGGTAACTGGTTTGCAAGTAGGGGGGCCACCTTGTAATCAGGGTATGTCAACATCTAAGGGTGAATCTTGCTATGATGGTTTATGGTGGTTGAACATGATGGTTGATGAATCATAATTTGTGATGATAGTCATGATCAACCATTAGTGATCTGGTGATTTCCAGTGATAAATAGTGATAGTGATAACTGGCCCTTGGTGGATGATAGTTGAGTTGGCCTGTGGTAGATTAGTTTGGCCTAGGAAAATTGACACCATTGCAGTATTTGTTGAACAAAATACAAATGATGAATTTGGTTGCCAAATTTGTTATTGGAAGGACAAACATCAAGATCATCAAGATGAAACAGCAGTGCAGAGAAGCAACCATAAAGTGACATGTTTAACAGGCACTGATGTGAGTCCCATGAAATTTCCAGAATCAGGGGACAGACAATCAATACCTATGGCCATTTGCGGCAATATAAAAAACAACGCAAACATACAGTCATGAACAACTCATACAGTGGTTTCTGAAAATGGGGTACCCCAAAATCATCCACTATAAATCATGTATAGTTTTGGGGTCCCCTATTTTGAGAACCCACCATGTGTACCTTGTATTCATCTTGTATTTGATGATTCGTTCGTAGCCTCATCCACCGCCATGTTCAAGAATCAATCGTGATTACGCATCATGCACCATCAATAACCAGCAGCAAACATCAATAACCATCACGAAACATGACCCCACATTGAGGATCATCAACCATAATGAACGTTTACCTTCAACAATTATGACGCTTAGAAAAAATGGTTCAACAATATTTATTTGTTGCTATCTGCTGGTTTGCGAATCTGTCCCCTTGAAACCAGCTGCTTTCGTTTAGAAACATGCCAAATGTTTTCCGGCTGGGCTGGGCCAGACCATTGCAGTTCACTATTTTCCAGGGTGTGGCGGCGTGGCGCTCCAGCTTACCAAAGTTGTGCCGGCGGCCTGCATGAGGATCAAGCAGGACTGACTAATCATATCTAATTATGTTTAAAATTGTGCTAGTTAATCTTGCCAGAACTCCCAACATCGGTAAAGTAGATATTCTGTGATCAAAACTGGTTAGGATGTAAAGAGGCAGAGGTGTGATGACTGTGTTGTTTCATCAAATCAAACGGCCCCTGTGCTTTGAACATGACTGCGAATTGGATCACTCGCCATAGAGGTGTGGGAGAAGCAAACTCAGGTGATTTCGCTCGGTTCCAAAAAGACTTGGGAGAAACTCCATGGTTTAATGCTGGTGAGTTATGATCAATAGTAATCAATGCTGCTTAGTGATGGGTACTCAACGTCATTTGCCGATAGATTGGTTTATTCTCATGGCTGATCTTCTACTGCAAGCCATTGCTGATCATGATGAACATGTTTATTTAATCATGAATCCTCGTAGTTCCATGGTTCTATACCGGGTGTTTGAGATTGTACTAGTTTTGGGAATACCTATTGATTTGAGAATACCTATTGATTAGGTTAATCCTTTTACTAATTTTGGGAAGACCTATTGATCAAGCAGTGACTGAACTTGTTTCCAAAGAACATTTAGAGACTGCAGAATCCTTGGCAGCAGAAAACAGCAGAATCTGCTGCCCTTCGATTGAATCGACAGAGCAGCAAATGTACCGCGTTGTTGGTGCAAAGAAGCAGTCGCTGCCATCGGTCCTGATGAGGGTTATCATCACAACCAGAGCAATAAATCACAACTAGAATATCATCTTTGATGGCTGATATTGGCTGAGAAGGGCTAAGCATGGCAAGACCTTTTGGCATGTTTGAGCATTTTGGAGCATTTGACCTACGAAAGATGTGATATGTAGTACAATGTCAGGACGTTTCTATTTTAATGCTAAAGCTTCTGGTATCATGGCTGATCCCAGGATCTTCAGGTTTTTCTTGTCCTTTTTAGGAACGCTATAGCCACAAGAAGGGACCTGCGCTATAAGACAAGGAGCTGGACGCCAACATGGAATCTTTTTTGTTAATCCAAGTCTGTCATGAGTATCCAGTGGTTCCTGTGGATATGTCGATTTGATCAATGACATTCTACGAGTTCAACATATTTCACCCATTCAAATTTGTTTGTTGGGATTCACTCACCAGAGTACAACAAGTAGTTACAGTAGCCCTTTGTCTTTCTGTGTTGTTTGCTTACCATGAACCATTAAACAACGAATCCTTTAAACCATCACGTAATCATCAAGTAACCATCAGGTAACTGCCATTTGAAACAACAAATCCACTATTTGTCGGTATTGTTCTCTTTTCTCCCGGTTCTCGCTGGATTTTTCTACCCTTGACCAAACGTTGACCAATCATCACTTCAGCCTTAATTCATCTACATAAATTATGCACCATCAATGATTGGGGCTACCATGGTTGCAGGTATCATCATTTACAACGGTTGGATGGATGGCTAATCATCACCGTGGTAGCCCCATTGCTTGGATGATCATCCCAGTTTGTAACTGATGAACGTAGCCGGGCTTAGTATCTAGACTAAGTGGCTATGGGTCAATATTAACTAACCAATAATGGGGGATAGTAACCAACAATAATAGGGAAAACAATGGTTAATGATGGGGAACCAGGGGTACGGGGTTTTGACCCACAGCCAAGTAGGTTATACACCACTTGTTTAAGAGGCTGGACTAGCCATAGTTGCTGACCAAAGTATAAGCCACTTACTAACCACTTACTAGCCACTTACTAAGGGGGATGCCATGGTTGTACTGTTATTAACCCCTTACCAGCCGTTGGATGATCATCCAAGTGATTTTGGATGGTTGGAGGGTCAATGGGCCGTTGATGATTGACCATTTAGCATAATTATGGTTGTTGATCCCACCATACAGCACCATGAATCATCAGTTAACCATCCATCAACCATCAGTAAGTATCATTAATCACCACTTAACCATCATTTAGCCACCATTTCACGACCCTAATGATCCATCAATATCCAGCCATCATCATTGACCACCCATCATCCACCCATTAATCAGCCGCCTTCCATCCCTTGCCATCGCTGCCAAGGCTGAAGAGCTACGACCCTCCATGTCCACCTTTCGAGCGCGTGCGCGGGTCAAATGCTTGCTGATTGGCGCGCAGCAGGAGGATGTCCAGGGGTGCACACAGCGCGTGTGGCGGAGATGTAAACATCTACATGGCTATGTGCCAAAATAGTGGTACCCAAAAAACACATTGGTTTATGATAGATTTCCATTAGAAATGGCCATATTGCGGGTGAATCATTGTGGCACATACCCACATGACCTGGGAAAGGCTTGAAGTGGCTGTGGGTCAAGCAGTTGACCAACCAACTGATGGGGGACAGGTTCACCAACAATTTTGTAGGAGAAACAATGCTTAATGATGGGGGAACCAGGGGTACGGGGGAAGTGGAAAAAACACTCTCATGATTGGTTTTTCTCTAGAAAATGGTGATGTTGAATTAAGTATTGTTCTATAGAAAATGGTGCTTGCTTACTTCCATGTTAGGTTACCAGAAAGTAATGCTGGTTTAACACATGAACGGTTGCACAATCACCAAGGCAATGGACCAATCATCGTCACCTGGAAGGGATTGATACTCCCAGAGTCTCGACAGTTGATACTTTCGGCTATGTTGACCGTTCTGCCTCATTCACTATGGTGATACATGGTTGTTTCTCAGAACACGGGTGCCCCCAAAATGCATTGGCCTACTATTTGAAATGGCTCAGAAAGGATGATTTGGGGGTCCCCTATGGCTTGAGAAACACCCATCATATTGGCTGTCCTGCTCCCCCGCTGTTCACATCAATGACCAAAACAGTCAAACCGTTGGGATGTTCACCGACCTGTTGTTGGTTGGCTGATATTGACCCATCCCTATAGAGCATGATCCGGTTGAGCTAACAACTGGTCATCAGCAACCCATGGCCCTTCACCAAGCATTACCAGGATATTTTCCAACTTGTTTATTCACCATCGCCCTTCACCAACCATCAATCATCAATCAACCATGAATTCTTGGTTCTTGGCCAGCCAATTAATCAACCAAAAGCCAATTAATCAACCATTAATGGTTCGCCAACCATCTAATCACCCATTTAATCAACCATAAATCAACCATGAATCAACCACTACTCAACCATCAACCAGCGTGGGCGAAATGGTGATTCATGGTTCATGGTTGAATACCATCATTTCATTAACCATCAATCAATGATCAACCATGAATCACCCATGAATCACCCATGAATCAACCATCAATCAACCATCAATCAACCATTTCATCAACCATCAATCCATGAACCAATCAGATCAACCACAACTCACCAGCTGAAGTTCCAATCGCTCACCATGAATCGCCCACCAGGGACCCACCGGGTGCTCCACGTCGCGTGCACCGTCTCCAGGAGTTCTTCTCCGCTTGGACCGAGTCGGCAGTGCCGGCGAGCACGGGTCGACAGCCCCCCAGTGCTCCGGTGCCTTGGAGTGATGGCTGGGGCGGTCCCTGGGGGGAAGGGGATGGTGAAGGCCTAAGGAAGGGATGGTGAAGAGGTTATAAGGTGGTTGTATGGTGGATCTATGGTGGTTGCAAGGTGGATATGTGGCGGGTTTATGGTGGATATAGGAATGGTTATATGAATTGTTATTGAATGGTTTTTCAATGGTTCAGGTTAATTTATGGTGAGTCGACTAGTGGCTACTGGATTTTAATTGTTTCTCAATGCTGTTAACGGGGGTGAATGTTGGTTAGTGCTGGTCAAGTGGTGGTTGACTATGGTCGTCAATGGTTAGTCCATGGTCAATCGATAGCCGGTCAATGGTTCATGGTCAGTCAATGATTGATTTATGGTCAGTCAATGGTTGATGCGAGGTTTGTTGCTTAAATAGTGGCTGCTAATGTGATGTCTATGATCGATGATGGTTGATAGCCATATGGTGGTCACAGTTAATGATTGTTAAATGATGGCAAGGTGGTGGTAAATGATGTCCTCATAGTGATCAGTGATGGGACCTTATGGTTGATGGGGGTGAATGATGTGCTTGATGATGGGCAATGAATTCATGGTGGCTGATGATTGGTAATGATTGGGGGCCTACTTCGTATCATTAACCACCCATTAACCTGAGTATCATTATACATGAACCATTAACCACTATGAACCACCATTTTGACCACAATTCACCGTATTAACCACCATGTTGTTATCACCACTATAATGAACCATCATCATGGATGGTTAATACTAAATATGAATCACCATTCATGACCAATACTATTTTATCCACTACAATTTTAACCATTGTCAATATACCCACCCATTATAACCAAGCATGATAACCAACCACTCCATTGACCACTTCCATTTGTAAAGCATTGATCTTTCTGAATCATCATATTAACGATCCATGAATCATTACTCCACTATGTTAACCACTACATTCACCACTATGTTAACCACTATGTTAACGACAATTACCCGGACTATCACCACTTTTGACCAGTCTTTACGCCTATTCTCACACCTTTTATCACAACTATTACCCATCATTAACCCATGAGTAACTTTCATCAATCATTAGTAACCATGAACCACGATGTTAACCACTATGTTTACTACTCTTAAGCACTATTGTCACTTCTATTAAGAATTACTAACCATCAGTGACCACTTATTCACCCATCATTTGCCCATGAGTACCCATCCATTGTTGGTATATCCCGCATTATTGTTGGTTATCATCCCTTATTATTAACCATGAGCCAGCTAGAAATCACCATTATTAGTGGTTATAACCCCTAGAACCACCATACTAAGCACTATCAACCATTATTGGAGTGTATGATCAATCATCAACCACTAACTATTATCACTATCAACCACTATTAACCATTATCAATCATTACTGGATTATACCAATAGTTAACCACTATTATTGGAGGATTAGCCAATGAGTTCCAACCATGAAACCACTATTACTAACCACTATTAACCATATATAGCTGGTATATCCCCTATTCTTGTTGGTTAAAACCCCTAGAAACCACCATTCCTCACCACTTCCATCCACTTCCATCCATTGGAGTTCTCCGCGAGGCCCTGGAACTGGCCACGGTGCGCTATGCCACGGAGGTTCTGCAGACGTGGAGCCTGGACACCACCCGGGGACACGTCGGGGGACACCGGGGGCCAAGTCTGAGCTGCCCAGTGGAATGGGTGGTTGGTGGTGGAAGGGTTGGGTGAAAGAACGTTGGTGATTTGATGGTTTGGTCGTGAATGGATGGTGATGCCTCAAAAGCTGGTGATTTGTGATTGATGAAAGGTTGAAGGTAGTTGATGGTTGATAAATATCATGGTTGTACATGTGGCTACTTAACGGTGGACGGGCTTCAGGACCGTTTATAACTGGCAATGATGGTCCAAGAGTTGTCAAGTACTTGTCAATGACCAAATGTTTTTTGTTGTTTGCGGGCGAAAATGTTGGACATTTGCACACACAACCACTTGATTCTTTCCTCAACTTGATACTTTTTCCAGCCATATTTGTCGGAATTTCTCAGATGCTCATGGTTTAATGGCAAGCGGGTTACCTGTTGAAACGATACAATTACACTTGCTGGTTATCAATCATTGGGCTCAACAGTTGGTCATTACCCACTCACCATTCTTGGTGATTATTGTCGCAGTCTATGCTGCAGATCAACTGCTAGCCACCATTATTTACAGTTAATTAACAAATTTGAACCATGCATGGTTGTTTATCATGCTTAACTAATTTGGTTGGTGGTTTTCAACATGTTTACTTTCCCTATATAGTATTAACAAATTGTTGGTTGGTTAGCAAACATATTTTTCATAGGGGCGGTTCAACCACCAGCCAGTAATGATGGTCGTTGGTAAACATTCTGCATTGTGATTGATGTTTTATGCTCAATAATGGTTGGCAAATGTTGATTAGCTAGTATTTTCATATGGGGGTTTCTCAAACTTGGGAACCCCCAAAAAATTGTTTTATTCCACCTGGTCAAAAGAAGAGGCCCCAGACTGAAACAAGGCCTCCCCCCATTGCGGTTCACGACGGCTTCCGCACAATTGGTGTCCGAATGTCCATGGCGATCCTACACCATTGACTGACAGGGCAGACGGCGTGAAGGTCTGGGCCGAATGACTGAGAAACAACCGGTAGACACTGGCTTTGCGGTGATGGAGGTGCCTGTGGACTGGGGTGAAATGTATTTTGATACAACCCAGGCAAAGGGTGTGGTTACGTGCCAAGTGGAGCTAGAGTCTGTTGAAGCCCTTCGCAACGCTCAGTCTATGTTCGGCCGGCATGCCAAAAGCATGAAAGGCCTATACACCAGTGCGTTCAACAGAAAACTTCTGTTGCGGAAGAAATCAGAGAGTGGAAAATGGCATAAGAAAAAATGCCGCTCATACATGGTAGCTCACTACGGCAAGAAGCTAGGCTTCAGAACCTTTGACTCCAATGGGAGGACAGTCACACGTACGTTGCCTGGTTACCAGGAGCTTCAGGACACACTCGCTCTATGAAGGGAGTGACCAGCATGATGGACTGGCTCGGCCAAGCCATGACAGCGGAAGAAGAAGGCCAAGCCCCCAGGGTCGGACAACAAAAAATGGTTGGTTTGCTACTATAACTTGAACCAACAACCAGCTAACCATATGCATTTCTTTACCATGAAGTGGTTCCCCAGTAAGACTGACCAGCTAACCAGATGACCAAAAGTGGTGTTCCCAATAAACTGGAACCAAGAAGCAGCAAACCATTTCTTTTCCATGAAGCATTGGCCTTACTATAGTAGCCATTATTCATCACAAATCTGACGGTAGTAATCTTATGAACCACGAACCACTGACCATCTACAGTACATGAACCACTGACCGTTCTTCGGATCGCCGGAGGACGCTTCTTCTCTGGGCCCTGACTGCGTCTTTGACTCCTGGCAACTCGGTCGACTGTACCACCTCCCGGTGGTTCATGAGCAATCACATTGAATTGGGGAGTAACCATTTAATTACGCACATAAGGGTTATGTCCTAGGTGCTTACTAGCAGTCTCTTGGACCAACAAATCAGTTTAAACATGTTCCCTCCAGCCTTAACGTTCGCCCCACCACATAAAGCGCCACTGCAATGGAGCATGTTGTACGAGGTCGAGATGGCTTGGACAAGATGCGAAAACACTGGCTATACGCAGTGATTTATGGTTTAGGGTTTTAGGGTTTTGGTTTTAGGGTTTTAGGGTTTGAGGTTTAGGGTTTGATAACTCAGAAGTCAAAAAACAATGGCCCTGTGCAGGAATTTGAGCGTTGGGAAATGTTCCCAGACCCATGCGGGGCAAACCCTAAGGCTCGGGCGAACATGTTTAACCGTAGCGTTTTGCACTTACACCTTGTCGTTTGGCATGGTTCAACCATCATAGACAGTCATTTAGTGAGTTGCTCATGGATTTTCATTGATCATCCATACCAACCATTAACATCGATTGACCAAACTAACCAAAATTACCATCAATAATCACTTTGACCATATGTTTTTATTGGTCGAAACTGTTCCACCGCAGACCAGTTCCTTTTCCCATGAGCTGTTGATGGGTTCTGCAGTTGAGCTGGTTGTGGCTATCAACCCCATAGTGAGCCGTACGGCCGTACGTTCGTTCATCACCTCAGAGAGTGTTGTGGCTAGCAACCCCTTGTGAAGCCCAACCCCTCGATTTCTATTTTGAACTTATATATGGCCCAATTGATTTGCTAAACAAATATGGCCTGATTGAACGCTCTTGTTTTCATCTTCGATAACCATCACTACTGGGTAAGCTGATTTGTTTGCTTGTTGGGTAAGCTGGGTATTGCTTCCCCCCAACCATCACTACTGATGCATGGCTTGTTGGGTGGGCATCACTGAGGTCTGTGCAGATCCGCGAAGCGGGGGCGTCGGTGTGGGATTCGGTGACCACCTGTGGCGACACCACGCAGTGTGCGGATGCCCAGCTGGCGCCTGCGGTCGGTCCAAGGTAAGGACTGTCACCTACACCCCTACTGTTGGTAGGTTGATGTTGGTTATCCAGAGTTATCCACATGTCATGTTTATAACATGTCTAAGATGACAAGGTTGATGATTTTCAAAGTGATGTTGGTGATGATTTGTTGATAAAGATCAACCAAACTTGATTATCGCCAAATTGTGATCAACTGACTAGAACAATGATCAACCAATTTTGATAGCTGATTATCATTTGCATATATTTGCATTCCTCCTGATGTTGTTTGCCATATGGTTGTCGCGCCATAAACAGGCTGATCCTTGTTAAGACGAGAGACATGATCAAAACTGGCTCAGCTGGATGTGGGTGAAGCCAAACTCCAGCAAGCCTTCATGAAGGGTCGATGATGCTGAATGCCGCAGTGACCAAGTGGGTTTGGACTCCCATGGCACAAATCCTGAAGTGAGGCCTCATTCAAGACCTGAAGTGCAAGACCGACTATGAAGTGCGTGTGGCTGCGGTTTGTCAGGCCAGGGATCAGGGATGATGTGGCGGTCACAAGTCTTGATTGTTCAACACTTTCTCTTGTCAGCTTCATCTTTGTGGCACTGGACAGACAACCGGTTCTTGTTTCATTTCCAAGTTTTCCAAAATGAAATGGCGATAACATGTCGAGTTGTGACCTATCACCACCATCCTTTTTATCAGTCATGGCCTGGCGTTGGACCGTTCTGGAAACCCTTGACGCGTGCCGGTGCTAAACTACACATTTGACGACATGTGTGTATCCATGGCCATCGTACTAATTATCGTCAAGCACCTCGCGGTATGATGATGAAAGGGAGACTCGCTGACTGTGAGGGGCACATCATTTATGGATAGTTTACACATGAAGATAATTGCTGTTTTCGAGTACTTCTGGTCATTGACCATCGTGAACAAGTTTCAACAATTATTAATGTTTGTATAACTAGTGCAAACCATTGCACAGCATCATAAGTAGCCGTCATCCATTCATACCAATAAACCGTCCATTTCTTGGGAAAACCCCTATGGCTTGAGAACCGTCATTCACCACCATGTGGCGCCATCAACATCATCACGGACAGCCAGGAAGCCGATCTCTTGGGCGAGTACAGCACCAGCAACTTCAGCACGACCGAAGGCATGGCGGGAGCCAAGCGGCGGCTGCCACTGTGGGCTGAAGGGTCCTGAAAACTTGGTTGATGGTCGATGACGATGGTTGATGAGGGCTAGTGATAATGGGTTGATGATGATGATGATGATGATGATGATGATGATGATGATGATGATGACGATGATGACGATGGTGATGGTGATGGTGATGGTTGATGATGATAAGTGATGCTTAATGATGATGGATGGTTCATGATGATAGTTAAGTGTTGGTCCAAGAGTGTTGATTGGTGGTTTGTTGATGATCAGTTGATGATTAGCAAGTATGAATGTTGGATAATGATTTTGATGTTGGTTAATCATGCTTAACCCTGACGGTAGTGAATCAGCAGACACTGTTGCGTGCTTGTACGGTCTTATGTGGTTCTGTGGTTTGGACGTCAAACATTTTGCCATGATGTGATTGGTTGTTGACATAAAATCCATGACAAATACCAACCGAACCATAGTCCACAGTTAACCACGATAAATTGACCATGGTTCATCAAATCTAAATTATCAATATCACTCATCAACGTCACCCATCAATATCAACCATCCATATCAACCATCCTTTCTCAACAGTCCTTAGCCATGCATCCTCCCTCCTTCAAGCCCACCACGTCCTTGCATGGCCCTCTTCTAGGCGAGCAATGCCTACGCCCCGCTGGCCGCCCCTTGGCGCTCAACGTCACGGCCGTGGGCACCGGCTCCGCCACGGTGCAGTGGTACGCAGGTGCCATGGACACGGCTGAGCCATTGAGCGATGACCTGAGATGCTGAGCCGAACAGCTGGGGTTTTTTGGGGGTCAATGATGGCGAGCCATTGTAATTAAACCACCATGTTTTTGAGGAATTTTTTGAAGATTTCAATGGTAGGTGATTATGGTTGAGGATGGTGAATGATTTTGAAGGTTTGTTTGAAGGTTTCAATGCTTAAGTTAGTGCTTAACGACGGATTTTGTGATAATTTTCTATAGGTTTCAACAGTAGTGAACTGATGGTTGGTTATGGTGGTTGATTCTGGATAATTGATGGTTTGTGATGATGAATGATGGTAATTAGTTGATTGTGATTATTGATGGTTGATTATGGCCTGTGATGATGAATGATGGTGACTCTTGATGGTTTCAATCGTGGTGAATGACGCTGGAGTTTGAGGGTTGCAAGGGTAGTTGATTTTTTTATTTTCTTCGAAGGTTTCAATTCAATGATATAAACTGATGGTTGATGGTTGGTGCTGTTGGTGCACTTAAGTTGACGGTCAATCTAACGATGTCATGGTGCTGATGGGTCAATCTGAGGGTGGATCGAATTGTTATGTTGATGGTTAATTGATAGCTGATGGTTGATGATGGCTCAACACCTGTGGTCATTGGTCAATATTGACGATGGGGTTTCGAGGGTGGTTATTGATGGTTTGTACTCATGGGCTAATGATGGTTCAGTCCTTGTCGGTTCATATTGAGGTAATGATGCCAATGATGGTTGATGATGGCAATTAGTGAGGGTGAATGATGCTGCTTAATGACGGTGATGGTATATCGTTGGTCACAACCACTGGATTTATGATGATTTTTAATGTTGGAATGACACTTACAATAGTGTTGGTTGATCATGGGTAGTGATGAAGGCATGCCGTGAAAGCTTCATGATTGACAATTGAAAATCATTGATAATGATGAATCGCTATTTGTCACGAAACACTATTATAAACAAAAACATGACAAACACTATTGTTTGAATAGATGAAAAATTAACATCATGTGTAATCACAAATAAAACACTGTCATGAATAATTCACTATTATTCATAAATGTAAGCTTCAAGGTTAGAAACCAATGATTACCGATCATTAATCATTTCTAATCATGTTGGTCATCATGGCTGAAGCTTCATGTCTCATAGTGTTTTGTTTCTGATTCGAAATGATTGGTGGCTATGAAGGGTCTTATAAGGGGTCATCAACCGCGCCTTGTCAGTGCAAGATCTTGAATTGTTTGTAGGTCATGCTGGTTGTTGGTTGGAAGCAGGCCAGGAGCCAGGGGTACCGATGGAGCCCTTTAATGGGCTTCTACAGGGGGATCCAAGGAGCTCTGAGCATGCAGTTGTAAGTGAAATATGCTTTTCCATCAACCATGTTGGTTCGGAAGGGGCTTTTATCTATCAGAATGATCGTTGATTTTGATGCTCCTACTTTCAATTACAACCACTATCAACCACCACAAGATGATCATCATCAACCATCAATCACATCCATTGTCAAGTACCATTATCAACGTCTCAACGTTAATACCAAAAATCTGATGGTTGCCTTTTCGTGGCCCCATCAGCCCCATGGCGCCATGGGTGCAGCTCCGGATGGCTCGCACCAGGCGACGCCATGGAGTGCGTGTTCGACGCGTGGCTGGTGCAGTTCCGTGTCTTAGATGCGGCCACGTGGCAAAGCCAAGGTGCTCGGAGCTGCCGGGGGTTCCCGCTGCGTTGCGGTTGCTGCTACGGATCTCATGGCCAGGACGGCGCTTATCATGGCAGATGCTTCATGGGAAAGATCTTGGTTGGGAACCTTTCTAATTGGTGGTTAAACCATGGGAAAGCATGCAAAAAACTTTTGGAAACCATGGGAAACCTGTATACTTGGTGGTTACGAGAAGGGTTTTTGGTCGATTTTCCTATCAATCAATCCAGTGAGAGCTATGCTTTTCGGGCATTTTCCTGGTGGTTTTGGGCTGGGACTCCTGGAGAAATGGACAGGGCGACCCAAGGGGCGAATTGTTCTCCAGGAAATTGCAATTGCATACAATGATTGGTCGGTGGTTTGATTGACAAGTTTTTTGTTTCCCAAATGTATTAACAAATGGTGGAACTAATAGGTTGAAACCACCCAACAGAACAACGTGTTGATCCCTTGAAATGGCGGTAGAAATAGTCATGGTGCTTTTCCTGGTCAGAAAGCTGTGGGAAAGTAGGGATTTGGAACGTGCCCTGGATCATCAAGTGCCATGAGTGGCAGCGGTTCACCATAGCTACATCCAAGGGCCTGCCTGAGAGGATGAGCCGTCAATAACTTTGGGAGCGTATGTCTCAGAATTGGAATCGTATGTTTTTCACACCCAAAATAGATGGTTTCGCACTACTGGTGACTTAACCCTGCCACTTGTATGGCTGGCACCTCTTCATGGTTAAACATGGTTTCCGAAGGGTAATGTGGTCATCGTTGATATGTTGATATAGCCTAAATCATGTTCTTCAAAGCTGTTCACCCTCTGTCAAACTAACCTGGCAGCTCAAAATCATCATATTCAATAAATAAACCATCAAACATCATGGCTTGCGAATGGTTCATGCCTCCTTTCCCACCATGGTGGGCACCCTGGCAATGACCCGCCACAGCGGCCCTCGCAGGTTGCGGGGCTTCCCGCGAGAGCCTCACGTGTACCGTGGACGGCCTGAGATCGTTGACGAGCTACGAGATCAGGTGGCGTGTGGCGCGTGGCGCCGGGCTATGGCGAACTGGGTCAAGCAATTAACCAACCAATTTCGTGGTGGATAATAATTAATAGTGGGAGAACAGGGTACAATGGGAATCATAACTATAGGGTTTTCCAATATAGGGAACAACCAACTATAGGGAAAACAATTGGTTATTAGATTAGGGAATAATATTATCACCAACCAACTATAGGGAAAACGAGCTGGTTAATGATGGGGAAGCAGGGGGACTAAGGGTTTTGACCCATAGCCAATGGGAGATAACCAACCAATAATAGCTGGTTAATACTGGTAATGGTTAATCCCGAGATATCCCGAATGATGGGTAGCTCCAAACCTTGTGAAAGGGGAGCCTTCTATCATCATTCGAGCAGAAGTGAGTTGACTGAACATATCAATAGAAATGATAGTAGCTTAATCTATCTATTTCACATGAGCTTAACGCTGCCGCTGGCATGCTTCACTCCTGTGAATCGTCACTAGAGGCAGCAGGCTGCATACCAAGTCCTACAAATGCTGATCATATCAGGTGGTGTCATCCCTAATCGTAGAAATCAATCAGAATTTTGACGCATCGCATATGTATGGTCCAATGTAACATTTGTAGTTCCTTAGTGTGACAATTCTGATAGACGATGGACGTTGGCATTTGTCGCAGATCATCAGTACGGATCCCGATGTCATTGAGCGCATCGCATGCACTTCGACATTTCTCCGGCAGGCACGTGATCCCGTTGAACAGCCTCGTCGGCTGCTGCGGCTGCGGGCACTTGATCGGGCCTGTTAAAACCCGGGACTTTTTTCGGGTTCGAATGCTGCCCAGAGTGCGGAGAGCACCCATCAGCCGAGCTCGCGGTCCGCTTCGGCAAAGGCGTCGTTGGTTGGCGCTGGTTCGGCGAGCGCCGGCTGGACTTTGATGTCAACAAAGCGTCAGACCTGTCGGCAAGCGCAACAAGGATGTGAAGCATGTGGAGCGCATCAAGGATGTGATGCCACTCCACATTAAAAAACTCATTGAGGACAAGCTTGAAGCGCGGAACCGCATGATTGGGCCACATGTTCAATTGCTGGGAGCAAAACTGGTCAATTACTGGTGAGATCTGGAAAGCGTTCCCATTTTTTCTAAAGTCTCACGAACGATTGACTAGTCTCTAGAGAATTTGGACCTACCACAATTCCTTTCAGCAATTCCATTCAAGACTGGTTACATTCAGGGATCAGGGATCCATTCACTCATGTATCAATTGTTTCAGGGTTACATTCAAGACGCCGTGGGCATCCGTGGGCCCAGCGAGAACGCCGCTGGTCACATTTTGGTCAAAACTAAAGCACTGCATGTAAGTCTACCTGCAAAAACTTTTTGCTGGAAGGGAGTGACTAAACCCTGAGCAGCATTCATGGTCATTGATGTTTTTTCACAAGCAAAGACTTGAGTTATAAGAGTTTTCGATTGAAATTACCGAACGTGTGGTGTTTACTCAAAACAGGGACCACCATAGTTGTTTGGTGATTTGTCAGCCCAGCGACATTTTGATTAGCTGATCAAGCAGCTGCGGTTGCACCCCGATAAACAGTTGGGGCAACCATCCCAGAGGCAATGTTTTTATTACCATCTACTAACAGGATTGGAGTTCTGTTCTTCATAGATGATGTCGCCATTCATTTTGCAAGGTAATTTCAGATTGTGGGTGGTTCGGTTTTTGTTTTTTACATTCTCAGTTTCAAGAAATGAAATTTCAATGGGTGGGTTGTTCGGTTTCTTTTGTTCACAAACGATTGGACATTTCATTTGGCAATGTTGAACTGATTTTTTTTCCAATCGATTTCCTACATAAAACCAGGTTTTTTTTCGTGGATATATTTGTTTGTTCACTTTAGGATTTGGTGATGTTTCTTCTTGGTATGTTTACTCATATCTTTGTTTTTCAGAACGGGGTACCCGTAAATCATCCAATCCCTGACAATTTGTAGTCATAAACAATCCATTATAGTTGGTAGATATCCCCTATTGGTTCCAGTGCTAGCAGGCATTGTGATAAACCATCCATTCCGATGATGAAGCATTGTGATTCTCATGAAATCAGGTTCTGTTATGTTAACCATTGCGATAAACCATCCATTTTGGGGCTGCCCTGGTTTGAGAAACACTCACATGAAGTTTTGCCAGTGGCATGACCGCCCCCATTGGTTGATCCTTGCCATGCTGACCATCTCAATGTTCACCAGCTGTGGGCAGAGCGTTGAGAAGAGTAGAGGAGGTAAAGTAGCGTGGAGTTAATTACGATTCTGATGGTTTACAAGGGATTCAATTATGGTGGTTTTTAGGGGTTAGTAATGGTCAGCCATGGGTAATAGTGGGGGATCATGACTTATAACCAACCATAATGCAGAGTAGAGGATCCCCAAGAACAAACAAATGATCGCAACAATCCATGCACTGAGTTCTTTGAGAGCACAGCGGTCGTTTCAAATCATCGCCATCAATGAAACTAAGAGATGAGATGAAACAACAATTGTTGATTTCCACCAGGACTTTCCCTCGTTGTCTTGTTGAAGTTGCTGGAGCCCCCCACACTTCCAGCCACGCCACAGCATTGGGCAGGATCCAAGAGAGCTGCAACGTGAGTAGTACGAACTCAGAATGGATGCTGGGCAGCTAAGTGGTCGCAAGTGACCCCGGTAGTTGAAGCGCAGCCTACTGGTTACCGGCGGAGGATCACTTATGGTTGGCGGTTGGTAATGAGTATCAGTATAGTTGATGGGTATAGTTATAGTTGATGAATACGGTTCTAGTTCAATAATGGTGATTATAGCAATTGATGGTGAATCAAAATTATGCAGTACTTGATGAGTATAGTCAGATGGTTAATCATATGTTCCCTCAACTATTTGGGCAATGCAAAAAAAAAACCTTGTTGGACTCGACCACCGGGAGTCGGAGATAGTCTTTCTTACATCAATGCCCATGTTTAAGAATAGGGAATTACAATGATTCCAATCAATAAGCAACCACCGTGGTTGGATCAACCAGGTTGATGGTGGTTCCTAGTACCAGTGGTCATCCAACCCTTTGGAGGATCACACTGTTTCCAGTAGCTGATCGGTATTGCAAGACTGTGTCAGATGTGTCAGATTATACCACGTGAATGGGCGAAAAAAAATCGAATCAATCTGTTTGAGAGTGTTTTAGGATTTTGGTTTGCATTTGCATCAATTTGAGGACTTTGCCTGCTGGTTGGTTTGAAGATAGAGTAGCAAACAAATGAAATAACATCTATAAATAAACAATGTTTGATTACTGGCTTGTCACTATGATTATTATTGTTATTGTTATTGTTATTGTTATTCTTGTTATTGTTTTTCAGTATATCAAGACAGCAATGTTTCTTTATTATGTGATGTGAATTTGGATTGGCATGTAATTCTTGAATGTACTCGAGGGTTCACATATGTGTCCCGAAATGTACCTCAGTCTATCCTGATAAGATGCCGCAGATTTTCAACATCAGTCTCCACAGGGTTCACCACGACCGGAATTCAGTTGGTTTGGTGGGTGGTTGCGCGGGTCTAACAGTATGAAGATCCAGTTTGTATGCTACCCACATAGGAAATACCGACCCGAACAAAGTGCTGAACTCCAGTGCTGAAAGTGTCTACCCGGTGTTGAAGGCCATGCTGCGATTGGCGGATGGACCGGCGGCCTGGGTGTGCGATGAGGTTGGTTGCCAACTCATCGTGGATGGCGTGGCCCACGTCTTTCCGTGGATTGGCCTTGCGATCGTTGTGATGGCAAACTCATCACTCACACACCGATCCGCTGGCAGAATATGCCAGGAGAACTTCAATGACATTCATTTTTCACAGGCTCTTTGCTGCATGGTGTCCTTCAGCCATGTGCTGCCCCTGTGCCTGAGCTTGGCGGAGTACATCGCCACCTCACAACCGCTGCTTTTGGGCAGCGAGTTGGATCAAGTGTGCACGGCGGCAAGCACTTCCCTGCGGCAGCTGCAAGTGCGTGCTGCACTTGCAGGAGTCACAGCCGCTGCAATCCTGGTGCTGTCCATTGGAGCTTGGCACCAGAAGTTCCGCTGCGGAGTGTTCCTCAGCATCCGGTTTCTGGACGACCCGAGCAAAGAAGACTGATGTTTTTTTCAATGGAATGGGAATGGGTTTCCAGGAAACTGGAAACTTGTGTTTTTAATGATATATTTTTTGATGGTAATAATTTGTGTTTTTGATTGGCTTACCTATTTTCAAAAATGCTACCACACGGTCCAGTTCTTTTCTGATTCGTGATTTCGGTCCAGTTTTTTGAGAACCCCCCACATAATTGCCAGAATTGGGACTTCTTTAGCATGAGTTGATCAGTTGATCCAAGTAGAAACACCAGAATTTGATGTGTCGACATTTCATTTTCCACGCTCCAAACAAGCAGACATAAATCTACATTTCCAATCGCAAAAGTGTTCCCTGTATAAGAAATTGTTGGTGTAGCTGGGGAAACAACCATCAGTTTTTGGTTCTTCGTAGGGTCTATTCCTCAGCTGGTGTCATCCGAGAATTCTCCAAGCGTTCTGTGCTTGGCTGTGGGTGCTTAGTACAACATGGAGGATTCTCAAGACAGGGACCCCCCAAAAAATGGTTGGTTTATTACTATAAATCGTTAATAGAGGATGATTTGGGGGTACCCTTATTTTGAGAAACACCTACATACATTGGGGCAATTCAGGTCCCGAAAATTTTTTTGTAGTATTGGGAGCCGTTCTAAAAGCCCCAAATTGTGTAGAGTTTACTCGTTTATTATGTTGCATGTCCAATTGCACTTGGTGAGTCAAACCATGCGAACCCCTGGTCCTCCGTTATACTCAAGGGGTCTATGGATTATTGAAAAGGTTTGAAAAGTTGTGGACTGTTTTTTTTTTCATCCGGGTTGATCAAGTCTGGTCACCCCTTGATTGCCTCATCATGAAGTCTGATTGGCCGTGGCCATTGTTAGTTTGAGCAGCAACCGTCAATAACCACATGAACCATTGGTAGTTATTCGTAGGCACTAACCAACCACTATTACCAACAAGCACTCATCAACCATATGGGCGTTTCTGAAAATAGGGGTACCCTCCAATCATCCTGAACATTAACCGTCTACAGTAATAAACCACCAATTTTGTCGGTCCCATTTTTTGGAAACCACCATATAGCAGGTGTTTAACCATTGTTGTGGTTGTTAATCCTCAACTATAGACCATCATAATCCCGGTTAGAAACACAATTGAACTATAGCTGACCCGAGAAGATCCCATGTTGGTATTCATGTTTAGTATCCACCATCATGGTTTCCCTTTAGAATCTTCATTATTAACCATAATCAACCATAGTAAAACCTAGAAGATCCTTCGGTTTCCCTATTCATGTTTAGTATCCACCATTGTTAACCATAGAGTTCCCATGGTTTCCCTATAGAATCCCATGGTTTCCACCAAATGCTTAGTAACCACCATCATGATGCTTAATGATTGCTTCCCGGAGTTCCTTGCAGCCAAGGAGCGAGGTGACGGTCGCCAGCACCTTGGGCTTAGCGGCTGAAATCTCAGGCGCGCGGGGGACGCCTTTCATCGGATGCCGCCGCGGTGGTGGAAGTCTGCAGCATGAAGCAGGGTTATGGGTCAATATAAAGGATGATATCTACCTAATAGTGGTCATTTATGGCCAAATGATGGTTAATGATGGTGAATATGATTAACTAGCCAAGAAATTGGTTATGGGTCGATATTAACCAACCAACAAGAGGGGATAATGAACAACCAATTAGAAGGGAAACAGCTTGGTTAATGATGGGGGAACCCGGGGTGCAGGGTTTTGACCCGCTGCCACATGTTGATACCAATAATCATTGATGGCAACTCGCACAAAAACCAGCAACTCTGTATGTTTTTTATATCAGACAATCATTTCTTGTGGTGGTTTATTAACTGTCACCAGTTTACAATCATTAGTGGTAATCCTCACCAGGAATCATCAATGGTTTCTAATCAGATACTCAATTCGAGAAACTGGGTATCCAGGTAATCCATTTAGTTCATGAATAATCCACCATCATAACAACTTTTCATTGATACACCCAGATGGATACATCCGGATAATCCATCCAACAAACAGGGTATTGCATTGTCATAAAGGCCTTTGCTATTGCAGTTTAACCATGTAGAACTTGGGGATCAAACTCAAAAATAATCGTCGGAGAGGATCTTGCTTTACATATTTGATCTGGATAACTCAAATCCACAGCACATTGAGAACACATAAAATGTTGTCAAACTACCGAAACCCTCAAGACTGCTACTGGAGGTCTCCAAACTTCACGGATCGACAGCAAGGACATAACTGACATATGGGTCATTCCAAAGCCATGGGATTGCACCCAGCCATGATTGTTGCTTCTCTCTTGAAAGTGTTTGTCGTCAAACGCTTGGCAGATGCCCTGGCATGTCACTAGGCAAGCAGTTAACAACCTTGCGTGGCGACCGAAAAGGCGTAAATATTCAAGGCATCGAGATATCTCAAGCAATAGTTCTGCTCCTTCGTGCTTTAAACAAAATGTGTTTAGAACAACTATGAACCACTCATTCACCACTAACCAATAACTGATTAACTACAAATCGACCAATATTATCCATTAATAAGCCACTGTAATTAATTGACCACCAGTCATTACCAGCCACTACTCAACCATCATTTCCCACTGCTTTCCGCTGGACAGGCCCGAGTGTAGAGGTGTTGTCTTTCGACGCAGTGCACCTGTCTTGGTCCTTGCCCACCTTGAACGATTGACGCTGGATCGGAAAGTTGGATCAATCCTGGGTAGTGGTGGTTTATCTGCGGTTGATTCTGTAGTCGTTAAGAGTGGATAGTAATAATTGGTTAGTGGTTTTTAATACTATAGTTACTATAATGATTAATTATGATGGGAAATTGCTTGGTGGTTAAATTTCTAAAACTGGCTGGTGGCTTTAAACATGTTCGCCCGAGCCTTAGGGTTTGCCCCGCATGGGTCTGAAAACATTTCCCAACGCTCAAATTCCTGCACAGGGCCATTGTTTTTTTAGTTCTGAGTTATCAAACCCAACCTCAAACCCTAACACCTTACAACCAAAACCCTAAAACCCTAAAACCAAAACTTAAAACCCTAAAACCCTAAAACCAAAACCCTAAAACCCTAAACCATAAATCACTGCGTATAGCCAGTGCTTTCGCATCTTGTCCAAGCCATCTCGACCTTGTACAACATGCTCCATTGCAGTGGCGCCTTATGTGGTGGGGCGAACGTTAAGGCTGCAGGGAACATGTTTCATTTTCACTAGTGCAGTAACTCATTAACAAATTGTTGGTTGACTGATAGTTGCCAGTGGTTAACAATATCAAAGTTCATGGTTGACTAGTGGTTAGAAATGATCAATTGGTGGTCAATAATTTTGAATCATGGTATAACTAACCAGGGGTTATATGTGGTTAGTATTGATTGATTAGTGGATATTGAGGGCTGATAGTGGTGGAGAATGGTCAATCAGTGGTTTATATTGGTTGATTAGTGGTGTATAGTGGTGAATAATGGTGCAACAGTGGTTAACCGTTTAGTGATGATTATATATTAAGCAGTGATACAATAGTGGTAATACTGGTTTATACTGGTTCACCGGCCAACGACTTCGTAATAATTACTGAATTCATTGATAGTCATGATTAATTGTTGGTTTACCAGTAGTCAATCATGATTGAGAATGGTTATGCAATTTGTGGTTGATCAATTGTTGATATTGGTCAATTGGTAATTAATGGTGACTAATCATTGATGAGCAATCATGGTTCATACTTGTTAATATGTGGTCAATACCGGTTGATTAGTTGTTAATATTTATTCAATTGTTTAGTGCGTAATAGAGGTTAGTTTAAGTAGTGGTTAACTGCCAGTGGTTAAGCGCAGTTAGATGGTGGTTGATCGCTGTTGAACCAGCGGTGATATCTTAATGACGAAATAGTGGTTGATAGCAACTGTTAGCGAATCGGTGATAAATGATCGCTTGGTCATAGTTACTTTGGCTCGAGGTGATTGATCAAGAATCTCCACAAGATGGCGAGGTGAATAAAGACAGGCTAGCTGCCCAGTGCAGATGTTCTTTCAACGCGTGCCACGTGTGAGCCATATTGGGATTCCTTTCAGGATCATGGCTCGTGCTTTCGCCAAACTGCAGGACTTTTTGAACATCAGGACGTTTTTTGGCTTGCAAATTTGTTGTGTGCTGCAGGAAACATTGTGGAGTGGCGCAGGGCCGGTGGATGTTCAAGAGTTCTGGGACGCGCTGAAAGCGTCTTGTGCTGAGACGGTTGGGCAAACGTTCCTCATACTGGATCGTAGGTTGAGAGAGGAAAAACATCAAACAGTAAAATGCGTAAAGGAGATTTTGCCAACAGACAGCTCGCAAAGCGGTGCATCAGAAAAGGTGGAAGTCGGACTTTTTCAAAGATCAAGTGCAGCAAGACTCGCAGGTGCGCGGATCAGAATCCACATGCCGCAGCTTACTTCTTCCATATCTTGCTGTGTTGACAGGAAGCCTTGCAATTGCTGTTTGAGGGCTTGGATGCCGCGCGCTCGAAAGAAAAGGACACGCAATAAATCAAACTATTGGCGCTCCACTTAGCCTTTTGTTTTTTGACAGAGGACACATCGTGGTTTCCATAAATTGTGTGGTTAATCGGTGGTCGAGAACGGTGTGTTGGTTGATGATGGGATTGAAATATTGATAAGGGTCAATATGCCTTAATCCTGGTGGATGGGGCTGAAGAGTGTTTTGCAATTCGGGATGATGGATTGTAATGTTCAATGGTGGTAAATGAGGGTTGAGGATGGTCGGTGGTGATTGATAATGGTTTTTGATGTTCAATGATAAAGATAACAAACATAGTTGATGATACGTAATGATGATAGTTAATGATTGCGATTTCGTGTCAATCATGGGTGACGTTAAACAATCATTTACATTCATAGTTTAAGGTCAATGATGCGTAGAGACAGTCAAACATGCCTGATTTATCATGGTGAATAGTGTGTGAAAGTTGTTAATCATGGGACATAGAAGCTTCTGATGGTTCATACGTGTTCATGACGGCTCAATATGACCAAAAATGTCATATCATCCTGCTATTGCACTTACCAATGATCTTCAACCAAATATGACTTAACTAGAATATAACCTAATTACGAGTTCTTATCCCTAGTGCTGGAACTTACCATACCAGGTGTATTTTCACAGCTGCATTTACCAACTGGTTTTCAATGTGCTCATGTGATGGTTCCTCAAAATAGCCCCCCCAATTATTTTTTATATAAACCATTGATAGTAGTAAACCATCCACTCTAGGTGGTATATCCCCTATTATTGGTTTTTATTCCCTTGTTAATAAACATCGGTAACCACCTATACACCAACCATTTTGGTGTCCCCCATTTTGAGACACCACCGTGTCAGTGCCGCATATTTACCCAAATGACCCATCCTTGCACACTGAGGCATTTTCTCACAGTACGAACTGCAGCCTCTCGTTCTGCGAATGCCTCCGCTGTGGGATGCTTCGTCATGTTGTGAGATACAGGGTCAGCAGTACCCAGTAGTAGACTTGTTTGGGTCATTGTCCTTTGTGACGATTTTGTTTCCTAGGCAATGGGCTCGCAAATATTGTGAAGGTATATGCATAGGTCAATTTAATGTATACAACATTGCTCATGTGTTTGTATATATTGTGTATATATTTTACGTTTCAGGATAGTCATGTGTATGATCTATATGTCTGTATGTATTTGCATCAGATTTATTTTATAGTTGCAGACACAGAGCTTTGTTCATGAAAAACTACAAGGCACCGGCGGAGATACTTGATCTGTGTATGTGTGCTAACGTATTTACTACATGGAGCTCTGTGTATGCAGCTCTGTTTTCAAGTTGATAAACAAACAATATGTATGTAGAATAATTTCATATCATCTAACATTGGTATACATGTACCTAAATGTGAATGCATAGACAAGTGCATCAATATTCACATGTATATTTATTTATATGCATACAATTATTGTGTACTTTTTGTTGGCACATACAGCCAAGATATAAATACATATACCTACGCCTATACATTATATCCATACGTTGTCAAAACATCATGATTAAATCCACTATAATTTATCCATATATATCATATAAATGGTTGTCTAAACATCACACATGTACCATGGCTACGTTCATTTGGTGCGTCACTGCCATTCGTGTGCGTTCCACCTGAGGCGTTCCTCAGCCATTGGCGAAGATTGGCAGAGCGTTCCCTGCGAGGTGCGCGGACATCGTAGGGCTCCGCAGGAAATGTTGGCAGGGTATGGCCGAGCGGGGAACCAACCAGTGGTTTAGCTGGTTAATAATAGGGGATAACAACTAGCAACTATAGGGGATATAATGGGATATACCAGCTATATATGGCTATGGGTCAATATTGGCCAACCAATCATAGGGGATATTCACCAGCAATCATATGGAAAACAATGGTTAATGTTGGCACATGGTGGTTAATCAGGGAACCACGTGAGGTTTACCAAATAGTGGTTAATAATAGTTCATAATGGTTAATCATGGTTAAACATGGGATTTTGCAATAATGGGAATCATGTTGGTTTATAAAGTGTGGTTAATAATGGGGAAAAATGGATCTTGTATGGTGAATCTAGGCTAAGAATGACTGATCCTGGTGTTGAACTATTCTGAGCTAAGGTTAATTTATGGTTGATCTTGGTAATTTGGCTATGGTTCATTATGGTTGGAACACCCGCAAAGACAGGTTGATGATGGCCTATGCTGATTAATCAATGGATGATTCATGCTTGAGCATGATTACAAAGGGGGCCCTTTAACCAGCTATAACTTGGGTTATGACTAGGGTCACTACCAGCTATGGTAGATACTGATACAACTATAATTAAAGGGCCTTATAAACCAAGTTTCAACCAGGGGGGGGGCACCTTGTAGATTATATGTTTACCCCTGCTAAGACTATAATCCCCAAGCTGCCTGGTGGTTTCCCCGTGAAGTAAATGGCCAGCTATTCGGGGGTTACCAGCATTGAACTGGACAACCCCATTTTGGCATACAACAATACATTTCATGTATACGTACACGGATTTGCATATCATAGTGAGCCAGTATTAAGCAACAGCGGTTGCAATTAATTTATCATCATTGATTCAGAATGGTTGTTAATCATGACTTATTAGATACAAGCTGCGCCCCGTAGTTCTAAGTTGTTTGAGATTCCTCATTTCACTTCACCCTCTTTGCAAACACAGAGTATTTATGAGTATTTTTATTTAGTATATACATATATATATATATTTATAATATGTATATGTAAACTGAATATATATATATATATATGCTATTCCCCCCTCCAAAACCTACCTATTTCACATGTACCTTGGTATTTACAATATATTTGCTTGATTTTTGCCTTGAAAAATTGATATGATTTTTTGCATGGATTGAAGATTTTGGATACATCAGTGTGACAAGGTCTGGTGCAACATGGGCAAACACAAGTACAATTTCAATGTTATTTGCAGTGTTTTTGGCTATCATGCCATGATCATGATCAGGAAATTCAAATCAGCTATTGGAAAAATTGACACAGGATGCTGGCCAAATTGGCATTTTCAGGTTCATATTGTTTTTTACAATGTATTTGTTCATTCACATTGTGGCTAAAATTTCAGATTTTGCAGGTTTCACATTCCTGGGAATATATTGCATTCTAGTGGCTGCAGCATTTTGGATACATCAGTGTGACAAGGTTTTGGTGCAACATGGGCAAACGCAAGTACAATTTCAATGTTATTTGCCTTCCAATATTTGATTTGAATTTCCTGACCATGATCATGGCATGATAGCCAAAAACACTGCAAATAACATTGAAATTGTACTTGCGTTTGCCCATGTTGCACCAAAACCTTGTCACACTGATGTATCCAAAACCTTCAATCCATGCAAAAAATCATATCAGTTTTTCAAGCCAGCAATCAAGCAAATATATTGTAAATACCAAGGTACATGTACCTGGGTATTTAGGGTATATTTGCTTGATTTTTGGTTTTACTGAGTATACAAAATGATTAACAGAACCCTGTGTATATATAGAGTAGGGATTAGGGTGCCTAAAATATTGTAGAGGTAAGGTAAAGAATCTAAGTACAGGAGGTGGTGAGCAGGAGCCTGTGTACTTAGAGAATTTTGGCTCCCAAGGCAAAAATCAAGCAAATATATTGTAAATACCAAGGTACAAGGCAAGAATCAAGCAAATATACTGTCAATACCAAGGTACATGTACCTGGGTATTTAGGGTATATTTGCTTGATTTTTGGTTTTACTGAGTATACAAAATGATTAACAGAACCCTGTGTATATATAGAATAGGGATTAGGGTGCCTAAAATATTGTAGAGGTAAGGTAAAGAATCTAAGTACAGGAGGTGGTGAGCAGGAGCCTGTGTACCTAGAGCATTTTTGGTCTCCTAGCAAACTTTAAAGTGCTTCAAAGCTTCTTGGATCCAAGATCCAAGATCCAAGATTCCCAGGCATTAAGCTCCAGAAATCTTGGATCTTGGATCTTGGATCCAGGAAGCTTTAAAGAGTTTTAAAGCTTCATGGTGGAGTAGAAATGCTCTAAGTACCCAGGCTCCAGCACAGGAGGTGGTCAGCATCAGCGTGGGTACTTAAATCATTTTTGCCCACCCAGGAAGCTTTAAAGTGCTTTAAAGAGTTTTAAAGCTTCATGGTGGAGTAGAAATGCTCTAAGTACCCAGGCTCCAGCACAGGCGGTGGTCAGCATCAGCCTGGGTACTTAAATCATTTTTGCCCACCCAGGAAGCTTTAAAGTGCTTTAAAGCTTCCAATGGGAACAGAAATGCTCCAAGTGCAGAAGATGTAGAAGAAAGGTAGGTTTTTTTGGGGGGGTGCCATATATATATGTATGTATATTTATACATGCACATACATGTATACACATGTAAGTGTCTGCAATTTGGATGTGTCCATGACCGTGTCTATGTACAACTTGCGTGTGTTTATCAATTTTGAAAGTCATTACATATATTTACATGATATACACACATATTCACGCACTCATTTATCTATAGATATGGCTGTGTGGTAGTGGCACTGGCCATCCAATAAATGTGATCGCAATGAGAAAAAATTTTTCTTGGGAGAGATGGTTCTTGGCATTTTTGCAGTGAAGTGACCAATCTGTTGGCGATTTTTTTCCCGACCCCCTAGAGGCATCTTGCCCGCCTGTGAGACAGGAACAGACGCCCATCTTGGTGATTCCCAAAGCTCACATGGAGAATTTTTGAAACCTGGAGGCTTGCCTGGGAGTTGAAGATCGGAGTAGAATATGAAGAAGCGCTGCATGGCACATCAACATCGACCTGTGACCCAGGTGTCAACTCAGGTCCTCCATGGCAGAGTCAGTAGCCCTTGAGGCTCGGAGTCCTAGGCATGGAGTGAGTTTGTACGACGTGAGAAAAGCATCAGACAGTGCAAAAAAAACATGGCTGGATGCCCAGGAGTACCAGGAATCCCTCGAGCTGCCTGGAATGGTGCCATGGTTGGCATGGTTGGATGGATGGCTAAGAGTTTGATTGCGCCGAAACACAGCATTGGCACTGCTTCCAGTTGGGCGGGAGGCTATGCTGACTGGCAATGTTGTGAATGCTTGCTACGAGTCTAGCTGTGACCGTACGTTGGCAATGCAGGAGAAGATCAAGTATTCTGGGAAGGTGATCGCAACTGTTTGCACATAGCACACACATATATATATATATATATATATATGTTTATATATGTATTTCTCAAAAAACAAAAAGTAAATAGATATGTTTATATAAATAAATATATATATATATATATTTATAACTTTTATATTTATATACGTGTACATATATTTGTATAGATATATTTTTAAATATGTGTATGTATATATATATATATTTATAACTTTTATATTTATATACGTGTACATATATTTGTATAGATATATTTTTAAACCTGTGTATGTATATATATATATAAATATTTTTATGTTTATATATTTAAATATATATATATGTAAATACGTGTGAATATATGTGTATCTATATATATATATAAATTTACATTTGTATGTATTGAGATATAAATATATTTGTATATATGTATTTACATGTAAATATTTTCCTATATATATAAATATATTTGTATATATCTGAAAATATACCTATATCTCATTGCTTTTTTTATATGTGTACATATATATTTATTTATATATATATATATATATATATTTCTTTACTTACCTATATATATTTATTTACTTACATCTATGGGGGTGTGAAGTCAAAAATCATATCACCCAGAACCGTCGCCCTATATCTTTACGTACTCACATATTAAATGTATTTTCTCTGTATTGGAACTGCTGGCGATGGTTCTGAAAGAAGTGGTGTTCACAACACTGCTCAACACTCGAGCCGTGAAGAATTGGAAACAATATTACGGTAGCAGCAATTCCCATTGAGCGTTCAGCCACGGCACACCCCAATAGACCTACGGTTGAGTGATCCTTGGTAAGCATTCCGCGTGATATATTGTGGAAATGCTCGAAACCATTCGCCTATCCATGGCTAGAACTAAGATCATGCTACAATCAGCCATTTGGTTGATCCTTTTCATGGACATTCGTGTTGGCCAGTCATCAAACAACGAACAGGCTGCTTATGTTCCGATCAGCATTGATTTGTAGGGTGTAGTTATTGCCTAACTGTCATTTCATTATACGTTCATCATTTATGAAGATTTTCCGCTTGCTTGAATAATCCTCACAATGAATATGTTTTTATCCAACCACTTCTATTGAGTAATTAACCGTCAGTACATGGGCGTTTCTCAAATTGGGACCCTCCAAATCATCCACTCGTTCATCAGTGTTCATAAGAAACCATCCATTAGTTTCGGGGTTCCCAGATTTTAGAATCCCCCGCATAGTCAAAATTTGACCATCTTATATCCACTCTTAAGCATGCTCAACTACCACTATCAAACATAGATAGCTTAGGCTAGATAACCACCATTAATAGCGATAAATAGCCCACAATTATGAATCATAGTTAAGCATTTAAGAAATTTATGGTCAACAACAATGATGTTATTATAACCATATTATTAATAGTTATTAGCCATAGTTAGCCATGCCAATTCACCTGTACCCCTGGTTCCCCTATCATTAACCATTGTTTCCCTATGAATTTGCTGGTGATTATCACCCATTATTGGTTGGTTAATAATGACCCATAGAAATATGTCATGGTTCTTTCAACCATTTCATTGTGAATCATCAGCACCGCCAGGCCTCAAGCGTTTGTCACTGGGACCTGTTGAAGGGCAGGGGGAGCACGTGCCAGGTGGATTGCCACGTGGATCCACATAGCACGTGGGGCGATGCTGATGGAGTTGCTGGGGATTTCGATTCTGCCACGATTTATGAGATGGTTGATACAATACCTCAGAAGATGTTTTTTGTTCATGGATGCTAACTGTGATAGCAACTATGTAGTGATGGTTCTATCGATTTCTTTCATACCTGGTGTTTTTTTGTTGTTGCGTTATTGAATTGTTGTTTGTGTTTTTTGGGTGCATCAACGCAGAAATTGTTTAAACACATGGCTCATGATGCTTGATTTTTTGTTGGTGGTGATGCGAAACGTGCCATGGTTGGAGACGGATTTTGACTTGGATTAATGGCTGGATAGGGGCAATAGTCAACAGCATTACCAATAAATCCATGATGGTTTGGCGATAGATCCACCACGTGGCATAGTTATATGGGTCACCTACTGGTACTATCACTATGGATGTGAACAACGTTTTTTTATATTTTGCTCAGCGTGTCCTTAGAACGGGCGTTTCTCAAAATGGGGGTACCCCTAAATCATCCATGATAAGCGATTTATAGTAATGCACTATCCATTTTTGGTGGTTCCCTGTTTTATGACACCCATCAAAAGGTCAAATCTGAACCACCCTGCACTCACTATTAGCCATAGTTATCCATTGGTATGAGAAACCAGATATGTCTAATGAAAGGCCTTGGGTTCGTCATTGTAGAAACTTCAACAATGGGATGGTGGTAGCATGGCCGAGTGGTCCTGTGATGAGGGAGGAGCAAGAAATCTCAAGGCTCCAGGGAGAAAACGAAGTGCTGATTGAACCGATGGAGGCAATACTGATTTCTGGGTATGGTGAGCTGTTTGATTTCTGGGTCAGAAAATGAACTCACCAACAAATGGGTAGATGAACATCCTAACGAATACTTTGGTGAACTGTTTGGTGATTTGTGGGATGTGAACAGCTGGGGTACCAAGAAGGATAGGAGTCCAGGAAGCTGAAAGCGAAAGAGTAACCGCTTTGCTTCTCAGCTGTTGTGATGCCACCTGTCGTGCTGCTGCTGATGGTTCTTCATCCTCGGGGTCAGTGAAAGTTGCGAAACCTTACACTCATCATATTTAATTATTAACCATAGCTGCCATAGCTAATTACAAATAACCACCATTACTAACCAGGGTCAATGAAACCACCATTGATAACCATACTTAACCACCAACTTCTAGTGTCGTGAGCACTCTACCTACATCCCATGTTGCTTGCATTCGCCGAAGAATTCTGGAACTAGACTGGCTCTAGAGGAGATCGGAATCGTGCCACCCATGTCATGCTCGATTGAATCATGCGGTATCTTTCGATCATGACATGGGACCCTGCCCACTACCGCCTTTGAAACTCAATGCAAAGTGTCAATTTAATTAGCATTATCAGATGAACAACCACCCACTATGGCAAATGATTTAATTGATCGACAGTAGTACAGAATTACCATGATAGTTTTGACGGTCATTCACCATTACTGTACCACAATAGGAAGTTCAAACAGTATAATGATAACGAAACTAACCATTACAATTCTCCACCGATGTTGACCATTGCTAGTAACACTGCTATTATTTGCTATCAAACATGTTAATCATGAACTGATGTCAACTGTTACTCTTCAGCATTGATGATTAATTAATGGCTAATCATCATTGGTGGTGAATAATATTGGGCAATAATAATAGTGAGCTATTGATTAATCACTATTGTCAACTATTAACACCACTGTTAATGATTAATTAACCACTGATATCAACTGTTCAAACCACCACAGGTGGTGACTCATCTCAACTTCACCCAACTGCGCAGTGCGGCGATTCTCCAAGGTGACATGGGCTGCACTGTCTCGTCATTGCCTTCCAACACGCCGTTGATTTTTCGCGTGCGCACGTTGTGTGGAAATGACCAGGTGGCAGCCGCGAGGGGTGGCGTATTGGACAGGTGTTTTGTAGGATGAAGTGGCGACATAGTGTGTTTTTTTTGGGGGTGAAGTGGGGTTGATCAGTTGGTATTCACCCTTGGAGCTATTTCTTGAGTGGCATGATCATTTGTTTTGAAGCATTATCAGCCAGTATTAACCATGAATCATTATTGACCATGAGCCATGATGCATACATGGGGTGTTATTGTTTATTATCATACTGACAATCGTTCATCGATGATGATAATAGTTAAAACTAGAGTTATACAAAAATGAATCCAGTTTTGATCATTGGTTGAACTATAAGCTAGTACCTGGTCAAATCATAAAGATCATTGAATATCATTATTGGTAATCCTCCGATGATTAATATGATTAGTCATCATTTATCACATTCCAACCTGGAAGTGGGCTTCATGCAAATTAATATCATGCATGATATCAAATTCATTCAAACTGTGCATTGACCAAATCCCGCTGCCTTTATATCGGTCACAATGACAGCGTGCTGTAGCTGCAGAGCTGGCTCGATGTCCCAGTTGAACCCAAGCCTGAATCAGCCACCCCCAGCCATTTGCCAGATCAATAGTTGATGATTTATCATCCAAAATTACAGTGGTTTTCCCTATCATGTGGGCCACGCCCCCTCAGGATCCAGGTGGTGAGCGTCTACTAGAGGGTAAGAACCGTCCATGACTGTGTTTGGTTGTTAAGTGGTCGTGAGCAGTATATGTAGTTGGCGGATTCACTACAGTCATAATTCATTAAGAACCGACAACCTGGCACAACCCTGAATGCTTAACCACCTGTGATATACAGTTGTTGTTTTTGAATGACCACGCCAATCACTGGAGGCTACCGCTAACCAAGTGATCGGTTCGATTGTGTAAAATGAGTTGGGGTGTGGACCCTTAAGTGATAAGGCAATACTGGTCATTATTCACAAGCCATCATCAACCATCGTTGCCCGTCCTTTACCATTGTGAAGCATCATGGACCAGCATTAACCAACATTAGACAAATACGGAAGCTCTAAGCATCACTATCATCAATTGAGCAATGAACCTTATGCATACTTAGCCATGCACAAACCCATATCTACCACTACTTTACCCTACTTAACCATATGAATCAGCCAATCTTTGCCACCAATCAACCATACTTAAAATTATTAATTAATCATACTTAACCATACTTACCTTACCATACCTAATCATATCGTGGTTTCTCAAAATAGGGGTACCCCGAAATCATCCACAAATGATCATTTATAGTAATAAACCAACCATTTTTGTTGGGTTATATAATATTGACCCATGGCCATATATAGCTGGTATATCCCCTACTACTGTTGCTCATCATCCCTTATCATGAACCATTAACCAGCTATTAAATTAACCATATTGGCTCTTGAACTATTATTGTTGTTGCTTATCCTCTACCATAAACCATCATAACCCACTATTATTAGCCAGTATAAACCATAGCAAACCACGATTTATTGACCATTGTACCATTGGTTGGTTATTGTTAACCATTATTTTGAGAGACATGCCGCTTGTTATTTAATCATTATTATTAAACATTATTATCAACCATTACTAACCATTATTAACCAAGCGCATCACAAACTCATGCCGCTGGTGCTTGACTTTCGCTGGGCGCCAAGCGCTCAAGGTCCTAAACAGCCCCTGGAGCAACGCCTCCTTGGCCACTTCCACGTGGCCCAGGCGACCGGTCGAAGGTCGAACCAGGCAGTTTGGGGGCCCCAAAAATGGTGGCTTGAACCAACCAACGGATGGAGCCCTAACCAGCTCAAGGAAAAATCAACAGCAATTAATTAATAATCACTACCCCACCACTAATCAGGAATCAAATAGCCATTCAACCAACCAGAAATCAAACATAAAGCAACCATGATGAACCCTACGGGCCAGTATGGTCTAGTGGAAATGACGTCTTCCCTCAAGCGTCGGACCTGGGGTTCAATCGCCGGGTGCAATACTAGGCGGACAGGCGGGCAGCTACTCCACCCCTGCACTTAAGGGGATGAGCTAGGGCTGCCCGACAAATCTACTAAGGTTGGTTTCTGATTCGTGTAACCCCCCCTAAAGTAATGAAAATAGATGAGACCAACAGGTAGATACTAATCAGAAACCAACATTACTACCATTATGAACCGTTTGACCATCTCCAGTACCCATCCTGCTCCTCTCAACCAGCTGCAGCCGCAGCCCTGTGAGACCTTCCGAGCTGGTGGCCGCACCCAGCAGCGTCGTGCAGAGCCACGACCAAGTTGCGCTCAGTTGGCTCAGGCGCTACCTGCCACGGGGTTGGCGACCCAGGGTGGGTGATACCGAGCAGGATGGGGATGTTCGTGATGGTTTGGAATAAATTTTGTTTAAACAATTTTTGTTTGAAATGATAGTGTTTAAAAAATTGTTTTGAATGGGTTTTTTGAACAATATCAACATACAACTATATGGGTTTTCTCAAAGAAGACCCCCCAAACAAAATGATTTATTGCCATAAATGATTAGCATGAGAGAATTTGGAGGAATCCCTTATTCTGAGAGACGCCCATATATGGTATGTGGTCAATATATTCAGATGTTTATCAAGTTCCTGAATGGTTATACCATGTTAGACATATGCAGATGCATGATCATGGATAGTAAGGAAGCCCTTACAGAGAGCATCCCATGGGATTTTGTACCAACTCTCTGTGTGTCTACGTTGCTATCATGCCGTGTGTTTGCAGATTCTTAGCGTATCCCCTCACTATTATACCCTGTGAATAATGATCTGAAAAATGTTTGAGAATGATTGATGAATGGTTAAGAACAGTCATGGTTATCAATTATCACTACTGGTTGCGGATGGTTGATGTTTATTTTCTGATTTGAAAGGACCCATGACTCCTTCGTTGGTTCGAGTGGTGGTGGGACACGATTGTGTGGTTGATAACGAACAAGTTAACGCGACCGGGGCGACTGGGGGCACCAAGTTAGAACTACAAATCGAAGACGTTGCTGGAGACAAATGTGCGAAGCCATGAGAGTTGGAATGCGATGATTGTGATCCATACATTTTCATGGTTGCAGCGAGTTGGCATGGAATTGCACGGTCACAAATACAATTTGAGCATCTGGATGAAGACAGATCGAATGTTCCAATAACAAGTGCATGACTTAATTACGTGATATGTGTTGGGATACCCCTACACCCACCCAGGTAGATCAGCCATGTTAAGCCTCTCGGTACCTAAGGCAGCTGGAAGATTGACGATGGTAGGTGAGGCCAACATGTTCATCCCAAGTTGTTGAAGTACAGCACCAACCCCCTCACCGGCAGGCCTGACAGCACCAACGATTGTGAGCTACAGGGCTTTCAGGCGGGTCCGGCACTACGGAGTGGTACTTCCCAGCTATAAATTGGTAAACAAATGCATGCATAAATAAGTTATATCTACCATTTGTTTGGTAGTTATCCCAGTTTTAACCTGAGTTAAATGTGGTTCCAAACTTATGTATATTCATGAGTCATGACCATCATTTACCACCAGTTGCATCAAATGCTATAGCCACGTATCTCTAGCTATGTCTACTCGAATGATAGGCGAATCATGGATAATCCCCTGGTTGGCTGATGGCTGATGGTTGCTGATGTTGGTGGTTTTTGTGGCACCTCAGGGTCGCATCCAAGAAAATTATCCACCCATCAACCATGCTTATTAATCACATGAACCAAGCATTGACAAAGCATTAAGTAACAATCAATGAGCCCTCAACAAAGCATCAAGTAAGAATCTATCAAACACATCAACCAATCAACCATCAATCACGTGTAAATCAAGCATCGACTAAGCGATAAGTAATCGTTCATAAGCCCTCAATGAAGCATCAGTTATAATTGATCATCATCAACCAATCAAGCATCAATAAACCATTAATCAACCATCAATCAGACTTGACCAACATGTGTGGTTGTGAAGATTCCCAACAAAATGGAGCAATGGAACGCGAGAACAAAAACAACTGGGAAGGTTGTGCGCTCGACATTGGGGTACTGAGAGACTGCAAAGGGAGGCTAGTGCCAGATCTTGACACATATCTCAACTAACCTGCCATTCGGCAGATTTTTGAGATTGCTTCAAGCCACAGGCAGTGTGTTGTGATTATTAGCGACAGCACCCTGCATGGACCTGGTTTCATTGGGATGATGTAAGGTTCTAACTTTGAAGGTTCGGCCGCAAGGACTCCTCTCGAATGGCCTTAGTCGTCTCAGTGTGCTCCTTTTCGGGAATGGCTTTGTCAAGTTCTGATCAATCCATGTACCAAATGGTGAGAAAGGTGCTTTGCTGTTTCAAGAAAAGACCTTCTTGTGCAACACCTTCGGAGTTCTCCTACAACCGAAATGAAGGTCGTTACTCAGAATTTGATTTGCTGACTTGCTTTCAGTCAAGGGATCGCATTAAGCACGTTGGTGACTTATGGGTTTCTATCACGCAAGTCGATGGTGGACTTGGCAGCATCAGTACCCGCGGCATACGCTTCAAAGAGAGGCATGTGGACAGCAGGCAATGTTCCATACAACGACCTCAATGCTTAGCCAAAGGTCCTGGGACTTCGTCAGTTTACTGGGAGGCAAATCCATCCAGAAGAAATCCGAAGAAGTCATCACAGGTCTCGCTTTCAAACGTTCCACTATTTGAGGTTTGCGATGTTGGCGCGCTCAGGTGAAGACGGGTTCCACCTGAAGTGTTCTGAGTTCGATCTTGACGTCCGTCGAGACTCAGCGGAGGTCAATGCTCGGGAAGATTGGTCTGAGTGCTTTGGCTCTCAGACTATCAGCATGATGCTGTTAGCCTATTGCAGGACGGATGCAAGGGTTCCAGTTCAGGTTTTGATTGTCCAAGCACACTCCTGTAGGTCCAGCATCAGAAATGGTGCCGTGGTTTGCGTCTAGGACGTTGAGCAGATCCACGCGCAGCTGGCTTCTGAGACCCCCGGGGGGTGGGGCGCAGCTGGAAGCCCCAACGACGGCTTCCATCAATACCTACATCAGCTGACAAAGGCATTTGCTAAGTTGACCATCAAGTGGACGTCCGACTTTGACTTCTATGTGCTGCCCAAGACCAACTCCAGCGTGGCCTTTCAACCAAGTCCTTGAAAGCAACACTCGTCACTGGCCGCTGCCCCCCCTCAGGTGGAACTCTACGACGCCGGCGTTTGGCGCGCGGCTCCTGCTGGTTGCATGGCGCTGAGCGCCGGCGACAGAGGCGAGCTGCGCCATGGGAAGGTGGTGGATGTCAATGGTTCAAATTGGTTAGTCATGGTTGGTGGTCATCAATGGTCAACCAATGGTCCTTAAATGTCCATCAGTGGCCAACCAATGGTTGATTGCATGGTCAATCGATGGCGGAAAAATTGGTGGATCATGGCGGTTAATGATGGCTAATGGGTGGTTCATGGTTGGTGAACTGATTCTTAGTGGATGGTTAGTGGTGGATTAATGGTTTAATGCAATGGTTTCATGATGGTTGAAGGTTTCAGGCAGGTTTCATGATTGGTTGCAGGGTGAAAGTTGGTTCATGATGGATAGGATGGTTTGATGGTGGATTCATCATGAGTTAAACATGGTTTGATGGTTGGTTTGTTGATGCTTGGCTGGATGGCTTATACCCACCAACTTAGGCTTTTAGTGTTTTTGGGATATGATTGATTTACCATATAACCACTAAACATATATTTTTAGCAAGGCATCTATAAGCCACCAAGCTGTTGGTTTGTTGATGCTTGGTTCTTGGTCCATTGGGCGCTCCCAAAATGGCCGTTCCCATGAGGCGGTGACAAGGCTGGGAAGCTTGTTGCAGGTTGCATCCTGACGGATCTCGCGTGTGACACAGAGTATCAGGCACGGGGAGATCTGGACGAAGTGGAAGAGTCACTGGGAATTAAAACATGGGTTATTTCCACTATAGATTAACTATGGTTGATCGGGGGTTCTACAGTAATGATTAATGTCGATGGTTAACAATGGTTCACTAATCGAGGGATTCTAGGGGTTAATTGAGGTTAGAACAAGGTTTACGGCTCTCAAAGCATTGATAAGAGTCAATCACAGTGGATGATGACCAACAATAATGATCAAAAAACCGCTAGTTTGCAGAAATGGACAAAACTTGGGAACAATTTTCACTCAAACGACTAGGTTTGGATGGTATGAATAGCTAGCGGTTTGGAACCCCAATTTGGAACCCGTTTTTTTTTGGCACATGGGGTCTTAATGCGAATCTTGTGAAATCATGGGCACGTTTGGATGATACTGCTGTGGTTTTGGAAGCCCTATGAAACCTTCCTTTTATTCAAGGGGTCCGGGCCCTGTGGGGTGTTCACGAACAATGGCACCTCCAATCCATCATACTCCGATGGATCTTTAGCATGGGGCAAGCGGTGCCATTTTTGTGGTACAACCTGAGAATAATCGCAACTTTGGATGGGTGATTTAAGAGCGTTTTTCCGCAGACTGCATTGATGAATTGTTCTGTTCGGGCGTAAGCAATCCACAACTGATGGACACCATGCTATCTGAAACGTCAAACTTTAGGTAGTTGTCAAGTTTCGCCATTCTGCCTCAATCATTTTTATGTCGGCAGCCCCCTGGTTGTACTCAACACATAGCTGGGATCGGTGGATCCACGGCGTCGGAGGCCCGTGTGGCTGTGCTATGCTCGGACTCCTTGGCCAACAGCGGCAGCGGTAATGCCACGAGCTTCCACACACTGGCAGGTGACGGGAAGGGTGGCGGTGCTGGGAAGCACCTGGACTGGCACACAGCACGTGGTCATCATGGAAATTGGCTTTCTTCGATCTCAGTTTTCCATGACCATGATGAGGTACATCATTGAACAATCAGTGAAGCCACGCTGAGTTTTATTTTTGTTTATCTACTGTTCAGCTTATTCACAATTTACAGTAATATAAATAGCTATAAACCAACCAGAACTTTGGGGTCCCCTATGGCCCCGGCTTGAGAAACCGCCACATTTCTTGCACAGCATGGTATTGCTTCACTTGTTGTTCTATCGTTGGACTCTCATTCAGCTGTTGGGAATTCACAGGGCTTGACCTACGCTCTGGCAAGCTCAGGTCATGCAGGGTTCATAGGTACTTGCAATCACCAAATGCCAGGCTAGTGAGCCATTCGACAGAGTAAGTTCATGACATTTCATGACATCCTCAAACAGCAGTTGATCGAATTTTTGCGACAGAAAATCCACTGGAAAACCATGGACCATTCACCATAGTTAATCATCACTATATAATCGCTGCTAAACTGGCACCTAGTATATAATATAGCTTGGCTTCCCCTAGGGGGAAGCTACAACACAGCACTGCCAGGAGCGGAGTGTTTGAAGGGCGCTACAGCGCCCCGGGGTTTGCTGCTGCTGAGTGGTGCGGTGAGTTCGTTGACCTTGACCTGGGAGGTCATGGGTGGGAGCAGCGCTGCGTTGATATTGGGCAAGGGTGATGGCTCTGGGTCAACATCAACCAACCAGTGGTTAATGGTTAATCATAGGGGATAACAACTAGCAACTATAGGGGATATAATGGGATATACCAGCTATATATGGCTATGGGTCAACATTAACCAACAATAATCTGGATGGCTTATACCCACTAACTTAGGTTTTTAGTGTTTTTGGGATATGATTGATTTACCATATAACCACTAAAAATATATTTTTAGCAAGGGATCTATAAGCCACCAAGTAATGGAGGATATTAACCAACAATATTAACCAACAATGATACTGGCAAAACTGGCTGGCTAATGATGGGGGAAAGAGGATTACAGGCTTTTGACAACCATATTGGGCAAGGGAGAAAGGGAAGCATGCAAGGGTGTTCGGTGAAGGTAGTGGTGCTGCTAGCTGAACACCTTGGAGATTTGGTGCTTTTAAATGTGTGAAAATATATTTCTGCATGTTTTGCATCCATGTTTTGCATCTTAAACATTCCGACGACAACTTGTGATTGCAATGTTTCCAGCATCACCATTACACTGTGCACGGATTGACTCAGATCAATGAGAGACTGGTGAGGGGCACATGAAAATCGGCATCGTTATAGTCAATGACCAGGCATTGATTGAGGAGTTCACAGATAAATAGACCTTGCGGCCCTTAATAGCTTCAATGCTCTGATAACATGTACCTAACTTTATCAGGAAAAGTAGGGTCAGCTAGCTGAAGTTGCTCTTGCTTTAGCAGGTAATTGGCAGGGACAGGACCTGCAAAAGTCACAAATACTTAAATAATTGATTCAATTCTTGCGGCCCCTCTTGCTAGGCTCAATTCCCCCCAGGGTCGTTTCTGTTGCACTAGAGTTTCCACTTGTTGCGGTTTTCTTCAACAAGAATGAATGCATGCTGTATCGTTGTTTGTTCTTCCAGTCAGGTCAGTTGGAATGCTCCCTTTCGTCACCTACACCTGGCCTCAAGTCACATAAGATGGATCAATTCCAGTGTTTTGAAAGAAGGCACATTTGATGTCTCACGACCTCCCTCTTGAAGAGATGAGCATGCACCCTGAGTAGCAGCCGCCGCTTCTATATCGAGGGCCATAAAATATGGGACAGAACTACTTCATGGCTCGTGTCAGCCCTTCCCTCAGGGTTTGTGTTCCGATTTTTTCGAAACCTGGCAGTCAATGTGTACTGGTAGAACCACAATCCATAATCATTAGTAAACTACCATCAGTTTAACAAAATAAATGTTTGATTTGCCGTCGAAGATAGGATTATGAGTGTGATTGTCACCTTCAAAGAACTTGAGCAACCAAGCCATATGTGTTGCTTTTAGCGAAAGCTGCCGCGGCCCGAACAAAAAATACTACCTGTAACATCCCGCAATATATGACAGAGCCCAACCTAAAAGCTTACAGGTCCTATAGCCCTACAACCGTAGGGTTCAGTAGTTTAGGAACCACATTTTGTAGTTGAGGGACCCCAAAGCACTTTAAGCCTACAAACCATTATAAACCTATAATCCTGTGACCCCTTGGTGAAGGCCAAACCCACTATAGCCTATTAACCTTCCGTAGTTCAGGGTTTCAGCTTCACCGCTCCGGGGGCGGTTAGTCATAGCAGCTCCGGAGCTGGTTCCTGCCAGGCCGGAGATGCAAATGTGCGCACACCCAGGGTCGAAGCAATGCTTGGCTGTAGGGGCTGATGGTTGGTGAATGGTTGGTTGGTTGGCAAGAGGGTCCGTTCTTGGGCTCAGGCCGGGGAATGGGCCCACTCTTGAAGTGATTGAGGCTGGTTGGTTGATTGAGTTGTTGATGGTTGACTTGATGCTTGTTGTTGGTTGAAAGCATTGAGCTCATAATGGCAAACTGATGGTTGGTAAGAATGAAGGTGCATGGACGGAGTGATCAGCAAGCGTTATTAAGCATCATTAAGCTACCTAAATAGTAGTTGTTCAAGCCACAGGGGACCCCAAAAATGGTTGGTCTATTGCCATTAATGGTCATGAATGAATGAATGATTGGGGGGGGGACTCCTATTTTGAGAAGCCACTCAGCAACTGAGTAATGCAACTCATAAAGCCTGTACATATACCATATATTTATATATATATATACATATGAGCAACCGTCAAAACTCCGGTAATTTAAAAGTAGTATTCGGCTGCCATGGCTTGCAAGAAATCTTGAAAACATGAGGTAAGCGATGGGACCTTCCCAAATAGCGATACCCCTTTTGTAATCTCTTGTATTGTTAAAGGTACTTGGAGGGTTTTACTCGCAAGCGATACCCCCCAGAAAATCATATCGTTGAAATGTGCCAAAACTGTGGTAAGCGATGGGACCTTCCCAAATTTGTCCATGGCAATGATTTCGAACCAGAGTTTAGAAAGTCGCACATATGTTGGTTGCTATGATGGTACCCCAAATGACTCAGAAATTGAGTTGCCAACTGATGACTCAGTTGCTGACTTGAAAACCCATCGTTCCCCCCGTCACCTGCAACCCCAACCGAGGACTGCAGCTTTCACTCCTGGGCTGTGCATCTGAACGCCACTGAGGGCTCGGGAGGCTGGGTGATTTGCGGTGAATTGGGTAGATATATTTTGGGTTATAAGTTATTACCATCAACAAGGTTCAATAATAGAGAATTATAGTGATTAATGATGGGGTTTGGCTATTTTTTGGGTATGTGCCAAGCCATGACGGGTAACCAATGAGCCCCACCAAAGCTAATGAACATTTTTTGAATGGAAATCATTGGTTTTGGGGGACCACTGTTTTGGCAAATACCAAATTGGTAATTAAATGCTGGCTGAGTGGGTTTACCAGGTGGCTAATGGATAGGTAGTTCGTGAATCAATGCTGGTTAAGCGGGTTCACCAGCACTTAATGCCTGGGCTAGTCTTTGGCTGAATAGTTGGCTGATGGTTGGATATTGTTGGCTTGAACATATTTTTTAAGTTACCAGCAGCTGGGTTTAACCCAAAAAAATGATGACTCATGATGAAGGGTGATTGCTGGCTAATAGTGATTTAATAGTGCTTAGTGATGGTTAATGATGGCAAAGTGACCGTTCATAGTTGATTGATGATTGGCTTCCTAGTTGGTATCGCAAATGTTGATGAATAGTTGACTGATAGAAACAGGTGGCTTTTCATTGGTTGATGATCGTCAGAGGATCATGGTGATGTCCTGTAGTCGTTTACAAAAAATCCCAACCATCAAATCTGGGATAGCAATTGCTGAAATAGCCATGGATCGCTGATCATGGCTGATAGTTGCGCAGTAGTTGCTACCCACCAGATGCTCGGACAGTTGCTTGTCGCGAATATCACTGAGTCAAATGGGTGCTTCTCAAAATAGGGGTACCACAAATCATCAATGATTAACCATTTATAGTCCTAAGCCAACCACTTTGGGGGGTACCCCTCTGGCTTCAGAAGACACCACATTGGCTTGTTCGCCAACTTTTCCTTGGATGGTCGCCAGTGTGATGCAATGGCTGTTGGTTGGTGTTCCTGTGGATGGTCAACTCATCGATGTTGTTGGACCCACAGTATTTATCAGGCGGCGCATAGAATGAAGAACGGATAAGAACGGATATGGGTCCAGTATGGACCCTTTTGTTTTTCCACCTGTTTTCCCTTCATGTGTTTGGTTCAAATCAAGTATGTACTACATATACATATATACATTATAATGTACAGGTACTATGTTTGATCTAAATATATAAATAGATGCATAAATGATATACACATGTTGGGCATTATTGATCATTTGTATCCACTATGACCATGACCATGTCAGCAACCATATGTTCATTACACTTTAATCACATGTTAACCGTTTGCTAGCCATTTATTTGCCACTTGTTGACTGTTGAAACATTTATTACTCCAGCACTTCCAGCGCAGTTCAGGTGGCGGAGACAGTTGCAACTCAGCAACGTCCAGGGTTGGAATGCCCAGATGCCAGCGAGTGGCTGGTGGGGCGGATGGGTGTGGCATGCAAGTGGAGGGAAGGGAAGATGGCGAATGAGTGATTTCCATTGTGGTGGTTAGGGCCATCGATAACCATTGATAGCCACGAGTAGCCCGATGGAGATTGGATGGGATTGTTCAAGGAGTTCATTTGACCACAGAGCTTTTTTTCAGGAGCTGTGCAAGTTTTGTTTGGAATAATCATTACTTTGGTGACACCACAGGGGACTCCATCACAACATCAACTCGCAGTAGTGATCTCGTTAGGCTTGCATGCAATCACGTAGACTTATTTTTTTACAAATCTGGATACAGATGGCCACCTTAGTGCAAGAACCTCCCTAGAAATCCAAACAACAACTCCAGGCCAACACCCAGCGACTCGCTACGCCAAGAAACTCGAAGTTATTCAGCTGTTCGAGGGTCATGGCCGTCACGGACACATTTCAAGCATGCTTTTCTGTAGTGGTGCCGCAGTTCACCACTTCCCATGAAACATCATGAAACTACTCCTGTGAATCTTAGACAGTATAAAATTGGGCACCCCGAAAAATGGTTGGTTTATTAGCCATGGTTCATCTATGGTCAATAGTGGTTGATATCTATGGTTTATAGTGGTTTAGTACCATTGGCTGATTCTTGCGGATACCCAGATCAAAAGAAACCATCTACATTGTGAACTAACCACCTATAAGCGCTTAGTGACCCTGTCTTAGATAGGTGAATCACTACAGCCAAATGCCAAACAAATCTTACTTTTTGGGGTTTCAACGAGCTGCGCTCATCTTGCACTTGCAGATGTTGACTGCATTATGAGACTGTAGCTTTGCTTCTGATTTTGTGGTGGTTTGATTTAAGATTTGTCGTGGTTGTCATGGCAGTGATGGTTGTTGTGGTTTCAC
>VSDK01024297.1:129431-150036 GCA_009767595.1 Symbiodinium kawagutii
ATTTTTTGGGTGGTTGTCATGGCAGCCATGGTTGTTGTGGTTTCACCGCCGGTGTCCCAAAGTCGACCACGCAAACTCGTGATTTGTTCAATTGCAGCACTTCTTCAGAAAATGTATGCCATATGCTGGTTTCAAGTTGCTGGTGCATTTGCTGAGCAACCCTGTACATTTCATAGTGGTTGGTAGATGATGAAGTATGAATTGAATTTGATATTGATCCAACGTCAACCAGAAAAGCTGATGATTTCCAAACCACAGCCCGCAAGAACAGCAAAGCACAACAGTGCTACCAGCAGCAGCAACCAAGAACCAACAACAACAGCATTACCAACAAGACAAAGCAACCATATAGTAGCTGCTTCAAGCGCTCTGTACTTGTTGCCCTCAAGCGCTTGATTCCATCCGCTCAGAACATCACCTTCTGTTCGTTTTCAAACTTGGCAGAGAACACGAGCTATGTGGCATCCGTGCAGGACAACTGCCATGGCAGTTGAGCAGACTTGGTTGGGATGTTTTCTTTTGGCTGATCAATGGCGGATTTATCGATAGGAGACCAGATAAACAAGTAATACTTACTTGTCGTTATTCACTATGGTTTTTAAGAATCACTTTCAGATTGTTTGTCAATTAAGGCAGTAACAATGATAACGATGGCGGTGATACAATTAGTGGAGGATAATGGATACTGTAATAATCACAATTTAGGGACTTGATAAGTAGGGTTCATGGTAAACATAACATTGATGATAATAAATCAATACATCACTTTGATCAACCATCACTTCTATCAACAATCATCGTATACTAATGTATACATATGTATACTATAGTAAAGGTTGAGGTCAACATCTACAAATGGCAATCATGGTGTCATGAACTGACAATGCCATCAAGAACAATGGTGATAGTGATATGGTCATATGGATAATTGACAACAGATATACAGCAGCCATTTATTAGTTCTGAATGATTGACAATCATAGGCGGTTTTCAGAGACTCTTAATATCTTGTAAGCACAATTCGCTAGTAAGCTGGGGTCCTCCATTTTCAAGCATTGGCCACTCACTACTTCAATCATTTGGATTTTATTTGATTTGCACGAAGGGTATGGTATTGCACAGTGGTATATGTACATACCTGAGGATAGTTGATTCTGACCCTATCGAATACCCACATGATTATTTTGTTTTTTTAATATAATATGGTTCAATAGTGAGCCATACTTCGACTTCGAGCATGTTCAAACGACCATTGAGCAAAAGATGACCATCATTGACCATGAAAAGCGTTAGCGAACCAAGAACTGACCGGTAGCCATCATTGACCATTCATTGACTATTCATTGACCATCATTGACCATCATGAATCATCGTTAACCAGTATAGTAATCATAACGTATTGATCATCGTTAGCCATCATTCACACACATGGTGAGTACCGGTACTTTGGGGCCCCTTTTTGCAGGAGATTTGTTCTCAAGCTCTCCTCTCTTCTCCCATTGCTCAAAGTTTGCCGGCTACAACCTTGAGTCTCTTGGAGCAGCTGACAGGCGCTGACAGGCTCGGTCAATATTTTCCACCGACCCCTGGCACCTGGAATGATGAGGGCCTTTTGTTGGACCTGTTGAGTCGGGTTTTGGCATGTGTTCTTGTTTTTTTGATATTATGTGCTTTCGGTTTTTTGAAACCAACGCAACACAAACTTTGCTTGTCCCAGCAGGTATAAAGCATGTTTGGCCCATCATCGTGGTTTGAAGTTGCTTCAACATACTACCACACCTGGTGGTGACTCGCAACTGATGGTAGGTTATCAAGAGTCCAGTGGTCATGATGACAAGCAATGCTGTGACGAATGTGATCCAATGCTGATCAACACTTTGTCAACCATCATGACAGACCCAATTTTGAGACAAAAAACCAGGGTTTCTTGAGTCTCGTTTTTTGCATACGACCTGGGTTCTAACGCCACCTATTGTTTGATACTGACTAAGATTCCGAAGTCCAGAGATGAAGCCAAAGTTGATTGGCATCACATGCTTTTTGTTTCTCGTGCACGGACATGCGCCTCACATGACAGTAATTATCATTCACAGTACAGTGGCTGCAGTAGGACCCTTATCAGTAGCAGTAGCAGTAGCAGTAATTAGTAGTGGTAGTAGGGGTAGCAGTAGTCGCGCAGCAGCATTAGCAGTAGTCGCAGCAGCAGCAGCAGGAGCAGGAGTAGTAGGAGTAGTAGTAGTAGTAGTAGTAGTAGTAGTAGGAGGAGGAGTAGTAGTAGTAGTAGTAGTAGTTGTAGTAGTAGTAGTAGTAGTAGTTGTTGTTGTTGTTGTAGCAGCAACTATAGCAACAATGGCAACAATGGCAACAATAGCACCAATGGCAAGAGTAATGAAAATAGTAGTAGCAATAGTACTAGTAAAACTAACAGTAATTAATCAGTAATAGCAACAGATACTGTAGTATATACGGGAGAAGTAAAGAACGGCAATAGTACTACGAATAGTAATAGAAATAGGTATTGTAACATAAATAGTAAAGTAATAGTAAAAGAAATAGTAACAGTAACACGAATAGTACAGTAGTACTATCATGAAAGGTACATAATTTGATAGGAATAGCTATAGAAGTAGTAGTGGGGATAGTCGTGGTGATAGCGATAGTAATAGTAAAGGTCATGGTAATAGCAATAGTAAAGGCACTCGATATAGCAATAGTAGAAATAGTTGTCAAAAGTAGTTCAAATAGTAATGGTTTTGGTACATAGTTCTAGTGATAGCAGTAGTATGCAGTGTTTTGGCAAGTACTATGATTAGAACAAGTAATAGTACGTAATGGTTAATAGTAGTAGCTATAGTACATAGGTCTTGCTCTAGTCAAAATAGTAGTGCAAGTAGCATTGTTTTTGGCACCACTTCTAGCGGTGCCACTGCCATCCACCATCCACCAGCTGAGGTGTGCCCGTTCCATCGGTGGTGCTGCAGCTGCCCTTCCCCAACGAACCTGTGAGCAGTCGACCGGCAGAGCCTGGGAAACCCAGCGGACCATGACGTGCATCCCGTCCACTGAAGTAGGCATAGCAACCAGGTGCATAGAAGTGGCAGTTTTATGATGTTTTGTGCACATGAAAAAATATATGTGTGTCGTGTGTATTACTGTAGATACGATGTTATCTACAACCATCACCAATGGTTAACAACCAATGTCACATTCCAACAGTTAGAGCATTTTTGGGGGGATATTCACTCGGGGTACAGGTATTGACCTCCAGGCTATGTAGATATGTTTTAAGATGATATGTTCACAACTACCAGGTACGTACAAGTACCGGTTACATGTTGGTTTAGTATGTCAGCATTAGGTCACAATGGAAACGTGATTACTATTTATGGTCCGATTTTTGGGTGTAGTAGTCAGAAAGTGTTTGTATTTGTATCACAGAAACAAGCCATTTGCAATGTGATCAATTTCCAGGAATCCCATATTACAGGAATCACTCATGGGACAGTTTACGTAGGAAACCATAATCCTACGGTTGGAACAACATGTGTAGGCTAACGTCAATCAAAGCTAACCCCCGTGTTTGTTGTCCCATAACATTTGTCCAACATCAAACACTGAGGGAACAAAAACCATAAGCCGCAGCCGACAGTGGATAGGGTCGAAACCTTCGAACCGATTAGAACCCGATCATCATTGTGAAGCCAAGTCATGAGAATTCTGCCACTAGCGCCCTTGCCACAAGGGTCAAGCTTCAGATTGGTAAGCCATGAAAATCCAACCAATGGTTGTTGATTGTTGGTGATTCATGGTGTTTGTCAGTTTTGTTTTAAACCAACATATTGAGCATATCATAACATACCTATATCATTGTAATTTATTCTACATAGATTTGTTCATAAACAAATCAACAAAAATACAGGAATGAATTCAAATATATGAAACAGCTATTCAGGCTAGAACAAACAACAGATGATTTTCATAAACAAACAACAGCTATATGGGATCATTAGCAGCTATATTGTATATATATATATATACAGGATGATAGATGATCCCACCTTTAATAGCTGCTAATGATAAATGATCCCACCAGCGCCTGTTCAACGGTCCCACCTTGGCGATCTCCAGGCTCACGGTGATGTACGATGTGGATGTGGAGCTGCCTGAAGTAGGCCACCCGTGGACGGTGTCCCCGGAGGTTCAGTAACGATCCCTACGGCTTCATGCGCGGCTTGGTCGTTGGGTGTAGCATTTCTTGCGTGCTTTCAAAAGAGATATGGACTGTATACATGAGCAATGAGATTGGCATATTTGATGACATTGGCATATTCAAAACAGATATGAGCTTGATTCATATGGATCCACCAGATATGATATAATAATAGCATTTGTAATGATGGTGGATCAGTAACAATCAAGCATTGACAGTTTTTATGGCAGAATTAGCGAATGCAACATCAATATGGACAGAGAATCATGTTTCCAAGTATAGCAACCGACGGTCCAACAAATGATAACAACAAAGGCTGTTCATTGAGTTTGGCTTCAACCTTAGACCAACCATTCTGGAATCCTCCATGGCTGCTCTCAAATAAACCGTGCATTCACCAACGATATTCGAAAAATTGAAGGATTGGTCACTTTACTATGGTCAATAGTTGCATGCTTTGCCATTGGAAAATGAACGGTGTATTTGACCAATGATGTAAGCGAAGGGTTAGTTAATTTATCAGATGTAGACCACTGCAAATCAACTGATCATATTCACAATTGATTGCTGAGCAATTATATACTTATCACACCAATCATAAGCCAATTCATTTACTATTCACCACTTGTTGACAATGATTCAACCTTGCGCTGATTATTGACCCACAGCTAGAGATGTTTGGCCAACTTCTTATTCATCGTTAACCCTTGTAAACCAACTAGCAACGCCAACATAATTGCCATTCACTGGTTTGTGGGTTTAAACATCCGTTTTACTTTCCATAGTATCAATTATAAATGGTTTGTTGGTTGACAAACAGAATTTTCTTGCGGGTGGTTCAACCACCAACCAGATTTACTTGTGACCCCCTACAGGGTGGGGCCCCCTAGTTAGCTAAGTTGTGTTATAACCAGGGTAACTACCAGTTATGGCAGATATAACTATAGTTAAAAGGCTTATTAACCAACTTATAACTGGGGGGCCCCACCTTGTATGATCCACCAAAGGTTCAGAGATCATTATCCACTTAGCCTCAACTCGACTCTCCATCAATGCTGGTTGACACAGCCGTAACGGCTCGGTGCGACATGGACCGCGTGCTGCCTTGCACCCTGCGTCCCAATAGGCCGAGAGCTGAGATGGGTCAGGTGCTGTAGGTTGAAGGTTGGTTGGGGCATGGTTGGCTACGTATGATTGCTAGATATGGTTGGTTAGGATTGGTCAGGTACTCGTATGATGGTTAGGCACAGTTGGCTAGATGATATGGCTAGTTGTGATAGAATTGATAGACAGGTATGACGGTTGGCCAAGTTTATGGTTAAGAATGAATGAACAGATGAGAGATTGGATGAGATTGGTATTGGTGCGTTTTTGGCTCAATGCCAACCACCGGATGGCTTTGTTCTTCCCAGTTATTCCTTGGCTAGGTAGGCGTCTCCCTTTATAAACAGAGTTGTAGCCAGCGAAGAATTTCAACCAATTCCTGCGAACCTCTCGCACTCATATTGGCGGATGTTTGCTGACTTATTTTTGTGGATTCATGTTGACTTTCTTGGATCATTTCTGTCACCAGCTGGAAGGTTTGCCTGACTTTTTGGCGGCCCGTTACACCAGTTGAATTTGCTCAAAGTACGATTTTTTTGTTCTGACTATACCCATAACCAACCATGTCTAGCGATATACCAGGTTGTTCTACTTGTGGTTCACTACCAGATGAACCATTCTGCGAGTTAAAAAACTATGACTAGTTTTAGTATAAGCTTTTGCCTATCATTTTCTTGCAAGACAATCAATTAGCCATCAACCATCATTGAGCACCAACTTAAGTATCAACTAGCAATTTTGACAAACTAACCTTCACTAGGATGATAGTCACCATGGTTAAGTGATTCTTCACTATGGCCATCATCCTAATGACTTGATGATCATCCAACTAAGATGATGGTCAACTAGCCATGGTCACTAGGATGATGGTCACTGGTGATGTTTAAGTGATCATCAACCGGAATCATCTAGAACAATATCATTAAATCATGGTTAAGTGATTATTCTAGTGGTGACATGGTTAAGTGATCATGGTATTAAGTGATCATCAACAATAACAATGGCTGGTCACCGCTGGTCACCACGGGGCCCCAGGGCTTCGGAGCTCCTCGCTTTGGCCAATGAGAAGCACGGAGGCGGCCACGGGCGACGCGAATGGCGGATGGTTCGCTTCCTAGCTGCCGCGCTGTATAGGACCCCGGCGTGGAGAAAGGTAGGGGTTGATGGTTTGATCAAGTCGTGAAGGTTGATAGTTTTTGTGCTCAATGCTCTCAGTGAACTGTGAACTAGGTTAACAGATTAACAAATCACAGTAGTACTATCTATACGCCCTTAGAGTAGCCACCATATGGGTGTTTCTCACAATATTGTACCCTGCAAATCCTCCCTCATATTAATAATTTCTAGAAAAGAAGCAGCTAATGTTTTGGTTCCCTCATCTGAGAAACTGCCATATGTACATTTACCAAGCAGAATGGGATCATCATGGGCCAAAAACCATTCGAGGGAAATCATCGCGGCTCGATCGAATTGACAGGCAGCATCCGCGCAGTGGTGGCAAAGCTATTGGAGCTGAGCCGAAAGTTCCTCAGCCGTTCATCATTGGTCAATATTTGATGGATATGTGGGTCATGTGTGGCCGGTGCGAGCTTTCATTGTCTTTGGTTTGATTATATGTAGATACTATTGACGGGTGTAGTGTAGTCAAAAACGTGTATACATAATTATACATATAAATACACGTGATCATTTATATTGATATATTTGTATTTATACATTTGTATTTCTAAAATTTGAGCATGTGTGCATCTATGTATGTAGAAACAGCTGTCAATGATGGCAAATAGGCAATTCATGTATGGTGAAATTTCAGAGGCAATGATGTTTCACATGGCTACACAATGGTCAAAAATGCGGAACTTTCTTTATTCTTGTTTTGGCCCGCATTGGTCCACGATCTTAAATGCCCTTCGAAGAATGACGCAAAAGGGTTGTTGCCGGAAGTGGGTGCTTTCAATGAAGTCATAAGAGGACTTAGATGTAACCACATCTTTGCTAGTTGGTACAAGACGCAATCTCAATATATTTGCTAGAATTCTATGTCTGATTTGGAAAACAAACTGATACATGTGTACATTTTTATTTTCACCTCCAAGAACCTGAATCCTTGCAGACTGTTGCATATGACAAAGCATTTGAAAGCATTAGCCATCAGTCGTCATCACGAACTATTGGCAATTTCCTACCAATTGTATTGGTGGATGCTTTGCGATCCTTTACACCACTTTTCACTTAATGATGCTAGCTGCTAGTACGGACTAAAGCCTGTTGACCATGGTGGATGTCGTGAGTTGCGAGTAGTGGGGATGCATATCCGAGTAGTAGCGTGATTGCTTTGAGAGGCACGGAAAATGTCAACTATGACCCCAAGCTGGTGATTACATACATGTTTATATTTCCAGTCCTGTACCTTTGCCCTTTTGTTCAGATTTCTACAATCAATCGTGATAGGCGGTGGTTGCCCATTATTACTCAACAACATCGAAGCATCCTCAACCAGAAATCAGCCGTCACAAGCATTTGCTTCACTGGCTTCCACGAGTCCAGCGAGAAGCTATGCAGGATGAAACAAATAGAATCCAGACACATCGCATGTCACATGTATACACGTCGTGTCACTAATAGGCTAATGTTGGTTTCTGATTAGTATCTACCTGTTGGTTTCATCTATTTTCATTACTTTAGGGGGGGTTACACTAATCAGAAACCAACATTACAATGAATTGATTGGGATTGACCATGTACCAACAATTGGCAACCATGGTTTTGTTATCCTCAGTCATATCCCTGAAGCATATACCTTCTCCCTATGCCAGATACCATGCAAACTCACCCTACAGCCATCAACCATATGCATTGACAACCGTCAATTAGCCAAGAGCTATCGGAACCATCTATCAACAATCAACCAACAATTAGGGTATGTGATTCACAAATGAGTTGTTGAACAAACAATGATTGTTGGTTCTTACTCGATACCAACGTCGATGAATACCATGACCAGCCGTGGTTAGTCATATACCTGAGCAACTATCAAGCGCTTAACAACTTTTTAGCACCCAGCGTGATGAGCCTGACCATCAACCATCAAAGCATTGCAACTGACCAGCTGGTGGTGATCAACTGAGCATCAACTAACCATTAACTCATAATTCATAAACCATCAATGTGTTGATACACGAATTTATAAATGGTGTAATAACAATACATTGATTAGTAAACTACCAATCAGTTTATAAACCATCATTCATAAACAATGTGTTTGTTACAGACGAAGCATTTATGAACCATCAATTCACCCACCAATTACCAATCAATTTGACCACCAATTACATAACACCAATGGATCATGCACTGATTAATTACCAATTAATCCCATATTAACCACTAATAACCCCTTTTCGAATGATGAGCACATCCTTTCCTCCCATCCATCCACCAACGGTTGCTCGCAGAGCCAAGGCACTGCATTCGGAAATGCCGAGAGTCGTCGTGTCACGAGTCGGTCGTTGAGTTGCGGGTGGGTTCTGAAGTGGTGGTTTCTCACCATGTGAGACCCCAAAACCTCCAAAAATGGTTGGTTTATGACTATAAATGGCGTAAGAAGGGATGATTTGGGGGCACCCCTATGACTTGAGCAACCACCAAGTGGAACAGGAGAAATGATGTGCATGAACCATCATTCATGCGGATATTGATGTTTATGAATGTTTTTTCATGGTTGTTGATTACTTTATTTGTGTTGAAGGTTTTTTGCATGGTTATTGATGGTTACAAAATGATACCACATATATTGATGGTTATGTATTTATATGTGTTACCACATATTGTTTTGATATTATAAAATCACATGATTTTTGTGAACAATGAATGTTGTGGGTTTTGACCATCGCGCCTTTGGAGACCAGGGGTTGCATCAGTGGTAGGGGTGCTGGTTGCAGTAGGAGAAGTAGCAGTAGTGGTGGTGGTTGCGGTGGTATCAACAACAATATTTGTTGCATGTTTGGCAAATATAATGTTATTTTTCAGTACTTGTCATTGCAATAGGGGCATCAGAGGCAAGGGTGGGAGGACTCTACAATAAATAACATCCTTGTTATTCTAGTTGGTGGTTTCAAACATGTTTTATTTTCCCACTTGTATTGCCAGATGGTTGGTTGGTTGACAAGCATGTTTTTCATAGGGGAGGTCCAAGCACCAACAAGTATTTGTCTCATTGCTTGAATGAACATATCCAGCACTAGCTGTTGCAAGAGCTGTTTTTTCTTGCTGACATGTGGGAAAAGCTTGTGCCAATGATGGAGCAAGATCCATGAGAGCATGATTCCTATAGGGTCAGATCGGTACGAAGGGCACCTTGTAATCAAGAACCATGAACGGTTTCGAACCTTAACCTGGCTTTAGATATCTACACCGCTGCCGAGTTGGTGGGATATGGCTACGGGTCATGTCATAACCATCAGCCAGAAAGAGTTGGGGGTTCTGAAAATAGGGACTCCAAAAATGTAGGTTTACAACTGTAAATGGTTGATAATATGGCTATGGGTCAATATTAACCAACTACTAATGAGGGAAAATAACCAACAATGATACTGGGAAAACAATAGTTAATCAATGATGGGGGAACCAGGGGTATGGGGTTGTGATCCACTTTCATATAAAAGATGATTTGGGGATACCCCTATGACTTGAGAGACAACCATATGATGGATGTTCACCCGGGTACCAGGGTATTGACCCACCACCGTTTTGGATTCCGGGATATTCTGGTTTCTTTGAAATTTGGGGAGGCCCTTCTCTGTTCCAGCAACTCGAGGCAAGCACGATAAAGCCATTGTTTGCATCTCGGAGTGCACTTAAGCTTTCACCAACCCTCTTATCTTGATGTTGGAGAAGCTGCGCATTGCAGATGCTGCCAATTTTCAGCATGGAAATCAGTAACAAATGACGGGGCGGGAGGTATTCAATTACGTTGACACACAACAAAACATTTGCCGTATTTATGTTCGAAAAGAAGCAGTCTACTTGGTTTACGGAGGTTCATTCAAACCATTGACAAAACCATTTTAATAGCTTTACCAGGATATGGGTACCAATCGTCTTGCCAGCCATTCGGCAGGCTGCAAAATTCAAGAAGGCAGTCTTAACCTCGGGCCGGTTTATGAGTTACTGCTGGAGACATGACTGTTGCAGATCAAATCATTTTCTGGAGGGCTATATTGTTGTCCTCTTGCTTCTGTTGTTTTGTGGTTCGGATGCGATACGCCCTAGGTTGACTTAGGTTATAGCTAGGGGTTAGGGTATCTACGAGTTTGGGTGGATACCCAGCTCGTGAACCAGGGGACTTTGTATAAAGCCCGCCATGGTTCGTCTCATGAGCCATTTTTCATGTTTGACCGCTTCCTAGTGTGCCTTTCTCTTCAGGTTTGGATTTAGTTGAGCGAATTGCTATGAATATTGTAGACCACGTAATTCGATGGTAAGGCTCCTAATATCTCCATTCCTCGGCTGTAAGCCTTGATATGTAGGACTCAGAATCTACCGTCATCTAGCGTCACCTACCATCATGAACCACGAGATCAACTACCAGCATCATCGGCCTTGCAAGCAATTAACCATCACTAAACCACCATGAATACGATATCTAGTTAGTTTGTGGTTCGAAACATTTCTGTGCATGTTTCAACTATTTAGGAGGGTCGGTTGATTAGCCAGTTTTTTTTAGAGGGGTTGTTCAACCACCAACAAATCAAGCCTTTCAAAGCATTATCAACCATTATGAATACAATAGGTGGCCCTTACTGACCATCAGTAGTCGTTACGCATACCATCAGCAGACATCATCAACCATGATTAATCATCATTAACCCAGCTTTTTAAGCATTGTTAAACCAACTTAAATTATATAAGCATCATTCTCAGTCATAGCTAATGATGATTAAGTAATGGTTGCTTAGTGATTGCTTAATGATTGTTTAATCGTTGATCAATGAGAATCAATGATGGTGAATGATGCTTATATAATGATGGTGAATTAATAACGACAAGTGGTGATGACTCATGACTACATTGACATCCGACTGTTGAATGGCAAGTTCCTCCTTGGCCCTCTCCGAGGTAAAGGTCGCAAGGGCTTCGGACTGGCTCTCTTTGAAACTCAACAGCGCTTGGGGAGAGGAATCGCTGGAGTCATACTGGTTAGTATCCGTGGTGGGGTGATGAATTATGGCCAAGTTATGGTTCCCAATTTACAGTAGCTAATGATGGTTGATAATTGTTAACAATAAGTAGTAAGTACAGTCAAATGGTTGACGATAGAGAGGACTACGGTCAATAACCAACGATAGAAAGGGAAGACTAGCCAACAATGGTTGTTGACTAGCTGGTTGAACGGTTGATGATTGTTCATAATAGGGATAAATCAGGATAAATCATAGTTGATAGTATGGGTATTAGGGTAGGGATAATGGTTAACAATGGGGGTGGTTAATGACCCATTTGGTGTTCCAAACAGAGATACGACCAAGGGTGCTAAGGGTTCATAATGGTTAAGAATGGTTCAGCGGGTGGTAGGTTGAGAAACATGACTATTACCATGTGTTTTGTTTTTCATGTTTTTTGACGTACCATTGTTTGGGGTGGTTGCCAGTTGGTTATAAACAACAAGCATGTATACTGTTACCACCCAGAGAGGCTACCTATACTGTTACCAACCAGAGAATGGTTACGCATACCCAATCCTAACAGGTATTATTACCAACATTCGTGCGGATATAACTGCTGTGGCTGGATTTTGACTGTATTGTGAATAGTTGCCAAGGACCAAAATGGTTCACAACCATCGTTTCATTGTCAAACGATGGTGAGCTTGAAATCCAACCACCTATGAGTTACATATGTTGGTTGGTTGGTTGATTTGCTGGTTGGTTAGCGGATTTTATTGCCCAGCTGCTTTCTCAAAATAGGAATACCCCCAAATCATGCAGTATAAACCATGTACAGTAAAAAGATCACCATGGCTTGGGAAACATCCAGCTAGTAGTCCTTCCCCACCAGCTCTAGCGCAACCAACCCCTGTGCCGGGGACCACCGTCTCAGGTGTTTACCTACGATCAGCGCATTCCCACCAGTCTCTGGGACCACTACACCGTGCTCTGCCGCGGCCTCACGGTGATTGTGGCTCTGCCGGAAGCAGTGATGCACTTGGAGGTGAGGGGAGGGAGGGCCTGGTGGGGGTCAGGTTCGCATGGCTCTTCAGCGTGGTAAAGCGAGGGATCTGGGCCCACTGATATGGTGGTTTCCTCAAAACGGGGGAACCCCAAAATGATTGGTTTATAATTGTAAGTGGTTCATATCGGATGATTTGGGGGTCCCCTATGACTTGATAAACACTACCATATGGGTGGTCAACTGTGGTCACTGATGGTGATCATCTGCTCCTGCTGGGGCCACCAACCATGGAAGTTCGCCATGGATGACGCGATCCCAACGGGTCCCTGCACTGGGTCATGGCTTGGGAGGCGCCGCCGCCAGGATGGCGCTACGTTGGATCTGGGCATCTTGGATGCCGCCGTGAAGGATCCCACGATGCCTTTGGAGGTGGCAGAGTGTGACTTGGTCGCCATGCAATGGGTGCCTTGGTGATGGCACATGATGGTGAAATGATGATTGATGCTAAACAGTGGTCAGTGGTGAATTAGATTTAACTAGGAATCAGTGATCAACACTGGCTATGGCTACTTCGCTAGTACTTAGAAGAATGGTCAACCAATGGTTGATGGTGACTAGCTCGTCATTGGTGGTGCACCGCTGTTGAATAGCGGTTCCAGATGCTTCATCGTTGTTAATGATCTATTTGGTTGTGCTGGTTGATGCTGCTTTCCTGGTGGCTATGGTGACGGCTACTGCGGAGCCTGGAACCAACCAACCAGTTGGCCTTTGGTGATTGACTGATACAATGGTTGCCGAACAGTGGGTCATGGTTATCATTAATATTGGTGTTGTCAAAAGAACTCAACTTCACCATGGTTAATCATGAAAAGAACTCAACTTCACCATGGTTAATCATGATTAATTCACTGAGGACTTGACTTGTGATCGGCACTAAGCAGCAAAACATAATCAGGCTAGCAAAAATCGTGCTCAGTCAAACATTGAAGTTGTGAGTCCCATTTTGATTGATTCCAGGCTATTGCCAATTGGAGGTTCCATGTCAAAATTTGATGTGGATTTTATTTGGTTGGTGGTGTGGTTTCAAACATGTTTTCCCTAGTAACTATTAACAAATGGTTGGTTGACCTATATTTGTGCATAGGGGTTGAAACCACCAACTAGTTGTTATTTGTCACTAGCCGTCGTTGATTGTTATCATTTGCTATCGTCCATTATTAAGCATAGGCTGTGTCCAACAGCAAGGATGCGTCATATCCATTTGAACCAGAATTAGCTGTGGTATTGTCAGCCATCATGAACCATAAACTGTACACACTGGTCATTTGAAGCAAGATTGACATCATTATTTCAACCATCACCACCTATCATAAACTATAATTAACCATCATGAATCATCATGAATCATCATTAATCATCATGAATCATCAATCATCATCATGAATTATCATGAATCAGCAGTAATAATCATGAATCGTCATTAATCATCAGTCATCATGATTCTCATCATTCTTATCAGACAATGATTAAATGATTAGCCGTAAATTCTAGATAAACAACATTAACCACCATTAACCATCATTAAACCATCATTAACAACAAGCATCATGGACAAGCATTACTCAACATTAACCACGCTTACCTATGATCAACCATCACTAACCACCATCATCCGCCAGTTCTTTCATGTCATGAGATCGTCTCAGAATCGATGTCTACGACAATCGCCACCTCCGCCAGGCATGCCCAAGTTCTTCGAAAGCGACCAAGCCACGTTGCAAGGTGAGCGAACGTTCGCTCGTTGCGACGCCGAAGCGCAACGGAGTGGTCCTGGACGTTTTTCACGATCGACCATTGAGAAATGGTGGTTTTTAGTAGGGAAACCATGGGATTTTCTAGGCTTAACTAGCGTTAATATGGGTTTGTAAGGACTATCGACCCGTTGATACGGCTTGATGTAGGGGGTTTCTTAGGATAAATTGGGGACCTCAGAAAAATGGTTGGTTTATTGCTATAAGTAGCTTGGCACGGATGCTTTAGGGGGTCCGCTGTTTTGAGAAATTACCATGTTATCACTTGTTGCTGGCTGTTGGTTAGGAGCGGTCGGGAGCCAAGGGTATCCCGCTCTACCCTTGGGGAGAAATGCCAGGAGCTACCGGGGTTGGTGTAACCAAATGGTAGTTTGATCTGATGGTTATTAGCTTGTGAAGATGTTGTTGTGGGTCTGATGTTGCTTTTGCTGCTGTTTAGATTACGTGGGTCTTGCTGTTGCTTCTGCGTGAAACAGTGAAACTTCGCAGGGTTGACCCGCTGAAACATGTTACTGAAAATTCAGCAGTGGCGTCCCATCAGTGCAACGGAAAGGCATTTCGCGATTGATTTTCATAGTTTAATGAAGTTCCAAGAAAGGAGCTTGTGTCATTAATTAATACATATTAATACTGTAATTGCCAATTTCAAGTCAAGTCCATGTACATAATGCTGCCCCTATTTGTTGACAATTCTGCTCCATCTTTGGTGGTTCCATATCACAGTTCCACCATGGAAGAAGCATTGTGTGGTACTCATCGGATGCAACCTCCAACCATTGCAGCTTGACTGGTGCGGGTGGGGGGCAATCCAACCCCCGGCCTACTGGGGTCAGGACTGAAGTGTTTCAGTGCTGATGAATTGGAGCTGGAAGCCGTGTTGGCAGCTCCGTCAAGAGGGCGATTGGGAAACGGAGTCTGCAGGGACTATGGATGTTGGGCCCTTTGATATCTGGAAGCTGTCGGTAAAAGATGGTTCCAAACGGCAACTTAGCCCGTGTAAATGTAACAAAATATTTGAGCCTGCTCAACTACCAGCAGCGATCATCAGCGATTCGCTGTGTAGCAACCAGATGATGATAGATAGACAACAACACAGCAATCAAACACGATTCAACATCTTTCCATGAGCATTCATGTCTTAATGGAGAATGGAGTGCTGCTCATTGTCAACACCGCCCCACTGCCCTGTGTAAAGCCAAGGCCCCTCAATTTGGCCTGGGGTCTTGTCCTGGCACGTGGTTGTTTCAAAAGATCCAGAAATAACGTGGACGATGGCAACCAAGTGCCTACTCTTCTTTGATAATGATTAAAAGATCAACAACCTGCAATCACAGTCAGTAACGGGAGATTGAGAACAAGCCATCCCTAGATAATTTCACATAGGCAGATGCATTTGCACGTATTCACGTGCAGATCGATATTCTAGAAGAATCTAGTGTGTTATTGTCAATTCTACCAGTGACCACGAGACGCAACAGCATCAAAACCAAGATTGAACCACAATGGTTCCTCCAAGTTAGTTGTTTGAACCAGCAGGACTGTGGTCACATATGTTCTATCTCATCTTATCTCTAGATGCATGCATCAATATACATCACATAGGCATTGAATTAATCTTCCTGGAAAAAGATGCTGAATCCCCCGCATCTTCAATGTTCAGATCATTTGCCCATTGGAAACAGTCCAATATCGCAGCTTGGTGGTGACGAGTATCATCCTGGGATGCATCCACGGTGACCACGAAGTCCGGTGCTACGACACACCGGGCCGTTGCTCCGAGGAAAAAGTGGACGGTTCCCTGGGTTTGTTGCATCCTGCCCGAGTTGCTTAGCCGCCTGGTTGGGCCTGGTGGAGGTTCTGCATTTATTGCTCAGTTGGTTACAGCTACTCAGCCGGCTGATTTGGAGGTGAAATTTTTGTGGTTTTGTCGGGGATTTTAGAGGTTTATAATGGGGAAGAACCGGTGTATAATGGGGGAGAACCAACAACAATACTGGTTGCGGCTATATGGTGTTCATTGAAATAGGGGAAAGAAAAACAAATGGCTGGTTTACTGCTAGAAATGATTATTCATGGATGATCTTGGGGGGGGTCCCTATTTTGAGAAACACCTATTTTGGGTGTTTTTAGAATCAGATAGATGTGTGATTGTAGCTTACCAAATATATGTTTATTGATTAGATAGGTTTGGGATTAGATAGATTTGCCGCATGTCTCCTAGAAATACCGTTATAGCGTGGAATCTATACTCCACCCAAATTCGATGGTGAGATGCAACAGATTTATTAACAAATTGATATGTTTTTTTCATGATGTCATTAATAAACAAACCACGATCAGTTGATCAGTTCAACTGATCTGAGAGGTGCAATCGCAATTACTTTAGATTGAACCGCTCAGAGCAATGAAATTGTTGACCATACATTCATGGGCATGTCCATACATGCAGTAGTGACCGGTGAATTAACAATGGACTATGTGATGGTTTAACCATTGTGATTTTGCAAGCCTCAATTAGACAATTGCACGATAATCATTGACTTTGGAATTCAAAGAATTGAACCATGGCTACCTTGAAATCACAATGTTTCTTGGTACCACATTTGTAGACATGCCATAGATGGGTTTACCCACAACCCAGAACGGATCCATTCTCAGCAATGAGACGTCTCGGGGAAACCATGGGGTTTCCTTGGGTTGTGTTGATTGGTGTGTTGGGAATGATATAACGGCCACAAACCAAGCAGTACCGTACTCCTATTGCAGTTTGGTTGTATGTTGCTTCTCAGCATGATCCAAAACATCCAATATGAATCATTTGTAGTCATTAAAGCATCAATTTTTGGCCAGTATTGACCAGTTGTATCCATTTCTAGTAGTAAACCATCAATTTTCAGCGGTTCCCAACATATTCATCCCCCCTGATTGTCAGATTGTTGGGTGCCATCGGCAAGATGATCCTTCTGAGCAAGCCCAGGATCCGCAAACTTTGGAAGCGATTGATGGGTGCCTCGATTGGAATGGGCCAGCGGACCGAGGAGTTGTATGGCCCTGTTTAATGATCACTTGGATGTGCATTTGGGGTTAGTTCTTTGGGATATAAGGCATAAGGTAACTTCCTGCAACTATCCCCGCACGAATCACAGTTTGTTAAGTGGGGAGTATGACCGAACAGCAACATTCTCGGGTTTTTTGATGCTTGCTTGTACCCAGGCTGATGGATGATGGACAACATTATGCTGACACGCAATGAACACAACAGGTGGCGAATGATCACTCTGATAGATAGGCACCATCATGAAGAAACATGACGGTGCGAGAATGACATTGATATGATCAATGTTATCAACTATCATAGATTTTTGTAGTCAAAACGGTCAACCATTATCATACAATTACCATAAACCATAGGGTCGTAAATAGAGGTTGAGAACGATCAATATTCACCAATGTCTAACACTATTGAGGTTGGTTATCCAATTGGCTGATTCACGCAAATATTCATCAATATCACAGTTTCTTGTTGATATCAATCATTGATCAACTAAGATCATGAAGAACATTCCTACCAAACAAAACTGATAATAGTGAAAAGATTGAACATTGCTGGTTTGATTATTATATACTCTCACAGCAGTAACATACGTGATTTGGGGGAGTCCTATTTTCAGACACTACCAAATGAATAGTTCAGAGACAAAGATACATTGGGTGAATTATTGGGAATATGGAATCATCAACCTGACTAATCTGAGTAACAACCACCACAACGCGGCTCGTTGTTGATATACCCCCTAGCTTGCTGGCTAGTTAAGAATCAACCATTAAGTGATTGAACAAAAGTTTATTGGATCATTGAGCTGTGTCTAGTTGGTGTGCTTGTGGGCCCCGGCCCACTGCTGCACATGGGCACTGGCACTTATGACTGCCTGAAGCAAGCGTTTCCCCTGTGGACTCCTTCAGCGAAGCCGGACCGTGCTGTGCAGCGACTACCGCGGATCATCTTCGAGAACGTCATAGACCTTCCATTACAAGTACAATGTCCGGTCATGTCACGTTACCTGCAAAACGACACGTGGTGAATGACACTGAACATTGAGCATTTCAAACCATTTCCGATTATCAGTATCAACGATCAAAAATAGATGATTAATCAGTTGGTGAATCATTCATCCATTGAAAGGAACGGTTCACCGCTATTATCCAAACGCCAATTTCCCCAGCGCATGTGCGACCACAAAGCATTCACCGCTGACGTTTCGCCAGTCACCATCAGCCCCAAGGATGGGAAGCCAAATGTGCGCGGTTGAACGAGCTTTTGGCAATGGCCGTCAAGAAACTCACTGCGTACCATCTGGGTCCGCATCGGGTGCACTTGCTTGGCATCAGTGGCGGAGCACTTGCTGTGTGAACTCCGGAAATGGCAAGGTGGTCCCGACGATTACAGAGCTGGTGATTCCATGGCCTACTGAAAGCTGGTTGAGGACTTCATAGGTCACTATGGGTTGACAATTCAAGCAGCACCTTGAGAAAGCCGCAGCGTGGGCGGCGACCGAGGAGTGGAAAAGGTCACGAATCTGCGTGCTTTGCCTTGGAACTGGCACAGCATTGGGTGGCTTTGCTTGGCTTCTATGTGGTTCCTTCTTTTCTGCTCTTGCCGGGGCCCCAAAAAAGAACAAACAAACTTTTGATCAAAGGTGCCAGGTACGTTGACCCATGTTCAGCCATGTTCGTCGCAAGTTGAACGCGTGTACGGCCATGCTGGGTCATATTGATTCCACATGGGAAATATGTTGGGCCATGTTGAGCCATGCCTTGCCGGTGTTCTGCCCATGTCAGGGCTTTGCACATTTTTGCACTTGATAGACCTTAACAGAGCGACTAGCCCAATGTTGTAACATATTTGGACTTACTGCCATGACTTTCTCGTGGTTCTTTGATGTGCTGTGTGGTTCTGCTCTGTGTGGTTCTGCTCCGCCCCGAAGATTTCGACACTCAATCCATCTTAATCCAAAAAAATCGGACTGGCATGGAATGATCTGAAAATAGATAAAGATAAACATGATACGCTAACATCCCCTCACCCTACGTTTTCCTTGGCTTCCCCCATCTTCCCCCAATTTCCTCCCAAGGGGCTTGGAACAGGCCTACAAGCCTGAAACAAGCCCGCCACGTGGCTGTAACTTCGGATTAAACCTTAAGAATGGATTGGCAGTGTCGAAAATCGCATCGCAAACTATCACAAACCCGGCGGCCAAGTCTTATCTTGGGGATTGATTGATGTCATGTGGGGTTTGATAGCATCTATGGGGATTGAATTAATAGTGAATCCATGCCCTTATCAATTAATCCATTGTTTTCAGTCGCATCTATGGGGATTGATTGATGTCATGTGCTCCCGCCGGAACCTGCTTGGCTTGTGGGCGATGTTTGGCTTAGCAGGTTCCGCCCCCATTTAACTGCCGCTGCACGCAGCTGCTTGGTCAACGAATGTCAACCGCAAAGCCGCCAATTCTTGTCAAGGGCCAAAGGATGTCCAAAGTATGTTGGGCCATGTTCACCCATGTTTGTCCCAAGTTGTGTGAACGTACATCGGAAAGGTCGGAGGTCCGCAAAAAAACATCAACCCCCAAACCACGCACGTGTTTGCAAAAGAAATGGCCACGTTTTGGAGAGAGGGGGTATGTGACACCCCCCCTAAGGTAGGGGTGATGCCAATATCTTTGGCTATTGGGCATCAGGACTTGGCATGGTCATCCAACACCGGTGAAGATTGGGATGTTCTCCATGTCACCGTGTTTGCATGAACCTGCTTGAGGAACCGGTGACCTTAGAATGTCTAGAAATATCGTCCATGGTTCAAATGGAATGCCGCTAAACGGGATTGACAGATGCTCCGCATCAAGAGGCTTTGACGGCAAACATGTGATGACCATTTTTACATAGTTGTACGCGTATAGATTTGTAGATATACATGTGCACATATGCTTACACATATTCACTTACAACAATATTCATAAATACATAAACAGGTAAATACATACGTAATATGTAAACGTTCTTTTCAATAACATAATTGTTTAACACAAATCATATTTATGTATTCAATTTCAACATTACATTACATATATATATATATTTTTTTTTAAATTAACACACACACACAGGCATATGCATATACAATTTTCCTTCAACATATTCATAAATCTCTAGGGTACAAAGCCATGTCCTGTTTTCGACGTCCACTTCTCCCAGCTGAATCGACCAGCTGCAGCACCGAGCCGCGGGCAGACGCGGGGGGGTGCGGGGG